>OX442320.1:2807534-2867393 GCA_949358305.1 Strigamia acuminata | reverse complement strand
GAATTGAAAATTATTAAACCGTCGATTGTTTTGCAGGCAGCCAATCCCGCGTGCTGTTTGGAGGACTTTGTTCGATGGTATTCGCCTCGAGATTGGATCTAGGAGGACGACGAGGGCAGGAGGGGTCATCTGAGCACGCACATGATGCTGCCCGGCAATATTTGGACGGATGTTTGGGAAACTGCCAACGGTGCCATCGAGGCGGCAGAGACGGCTGTTTGACGACACCAGGGAGGCCGAGAAGGTGCTCCATTGGTTGGCGTCGTTGACGGTCGGTCAGCTGGTCACTCATTTGACGCCGGTGATTTTGCACGCGGCGTTGTCGACGGCGGCGAACGCGGTGGGCAAGAACGACGAAGATTCGGTGGTTGTGATCGCGCAGAGGATTTCTAAGATTTTGCGGGCGCCCAAAGTGGACGTGAAGCGCTACGAGGAGATCAACAGTGACCACTGTACGAATCACGTCGTTGACGACGAAGTTGTTTTCTCCGGAGGGGGTCTCGGAGATTGAGAAACTCGTTGTGGAACTGTTGCAGCAAGGGGAAGTTCAACTCGTGGGTGCGAGCGGAGGACCCGCGGGTCAAGCTGTGGTCAAATTGTTCACGCAGGCGCAAAAGGTCGAATTGATATTTGAATTTATTGATTTTTTGTTTTGTTTTGTTTTTAAGTCTTTGAATATGTTAATCGATGCCGATTCGTCCGATGAAGAGATCGCCACTTCCGACGACGGTTCCACGAAGTCGAAAAGTCATCCAGCAATTAGTGAATTCCCTAAACTAAACCGACGACGCACACGCCCACGATGAAAATCGCTCCGAACAAACACGACCAGACGATGACTTCGTTCAAACTGCAAGTTGGCGAAGAATTAATGGGAATTGGGAAAAATAAATGAAGATGTACGTTTGTTCTTGGAGCGATTTGCGTCGTTGCAGCAAATCTCAGTCGCGTTGCACGAGTAAACGTTTTCCAAAACTTGCCACGGGATGTTTGGGTCGAATCTGCAGTCGATTGACGCTACTGGTTGAAAGCGATTGGTTTGAAATTGATGTTTTTTGACTCGTTTGAGGTTGTTTTTACCTGAATGAGGCAGACAGGTGAGCGGAGAAGCGAGCAGAGGTAAAGCGGGCTTCATTTTGCACTTTTTTGGTATTTATTTGGGATCGATTAGTTGCTAAGTAACTAGAGCACTGATTTGCGTGTAAGTTAATGGGTAATGATAATTATTATTATTATTATTATTATTACTGACAACAACGGAATTTTCTCTTTGTAGTTTTATTGAATTATTTTTCCAGTCGCGAATAAAATTTTCTCAAACGTGATGTGCGGGTAGGTGTTTTATTTTATTTTTTATTTTAGAAGAATTTTGCTCTGTAAAAATAAGGGATTAGTGTTTGGAATAGTGTTGCATCGCGCCACCATAGTAAACGCGATATTTTGTGACGTCATCGTTCGTATCGAGGTTGACTCGAGTTTTGAATTTTACTTTTGATGCCAGTTTTCAAGAACAGATAGAGCTCGGTTTGCGCGTAAATAAGTTTGTAGTTGTTGAAATAACTAATTAATGGGACAGATATAAGAGCTAGAATTCGTTATGAGTTGAAATTTAGTGTTGAAACATGGGTGTGATGTGAAAACAAACTCAACATAGGCGAAAATGATGGGAGTGGAAGAATCTGCCAAACTGAGCCAACACCACAGAATAACACAGTCACGCGATATTTTGTGACGTCATCCTTGGCATCGAGGTTGAGGCCAGTTTTGAATTTTACTTTACATGCGGGTTTGATCAGGTAGGGCGAGGTTTGCGAGGACAGGCAGTCAGTATTGGATTGGATTTGATATGTATCGATCCGCAGAAGCTAATGACTTTTGCCGTGCATAATTAATTACAGTCTGGTTTAAATTTTGTTACAATGTTAAGTTGTGTAAATCAAATTTGTCGATTGTAAAATAAATGAATGTTCCGAATTTATTTTCAAAATCTTTTTGTTTTTTTTTTTGCCTTCATTTTTTGACGAATTAAGACTAAGTGAATTACCAATTGGATTTCGTAGTGCCAATATTTTTGTTCTGAATCTCATTTTTTTGTGTCTATTTGTGTATGTAATTTATGTATTTGGGTTTTTTTCTTTTGTTTAAAATTGGATACCGTGGCAGGTGTCGCTGTGAATGTAGTGTTTAAGAATTCGAAACGATTAAAATTGAATATATTTCGTTTTATTATTATTCCTTTCAACTTTCACTGAATTTTGATTTGTGTTCATTCTTTTCCATGTCTTTTTCACGATGGATTTTGCCCGTGTGCATAGTATTGTCTGCAGTTCAGATAAAATTTAAGCTCAAACCAAATCAATGAGCTCAAAATATTGTCTTTGATCGGTGGCGCCACTCAACGGGCAAAAAAGAAGACATTTTTTGTCTTTGTCCAAACTCCGAAATGTAGATTCAACAGGATTTGCGTGAGTTTAAGAAATTGAAGACGTTTTGTTTATCGACAGTTCAGGCTTCGATACGGGCGATAAATCGATAACTTATTACGCTAATACGTTTATTAAACCACTGGATGTAGCATCTCAAAGGAGGTCTTTTTCAACTGCACACCGGTAGTTGTCTACAGGCTATTTATTAACAAAAAAGATAAATTTTTATTTTTAAACACTACATGCCTGAAATAACGGCCGCCATTGCGCTGATTAAAACCTAGTGACATGTAAAAGATAAAGAAAAACTTAGAATCTTATAATAAACTTTATAATAGTTTTTAAAATAAAAAAATAATCTCTCTCTCCTTTCCTTCTCCTCTTCTCTCTCTCTCTCTCCTTTCCTTCTCTTTCCGATTTTTAGCTAAAAAATCCGATTCCGTCGCTCTGCGGTCGCCGTGCGTCAACGCACCCTGCAACAACAATGCACATTAGATATTTGGAAATAGAAACAAACAAAATAACTTCATTTCATTTTCTTACCAGACTTTCGAGGCGTTTGGCCACGATGGACGCAAACCTCCGCTCCCCGGCCAGGTTTGAGATCAAAAATAAATATTCGGGTGCGTTCATCTGATTCGAGCGATGTGTACGACCTGCAACCATCACACCAATCATATCGCTTTCCTACGTTACGTTTCGTTGCACTCTTACCAAATTGTTGAATGGCCCTATCAGCACTCCACGGCAATTCCAACGTGATATGAACTCGTCTTCTTTGATTTTTCGCGCGACGATCCTATTGAAGCGAAATCCCTGAGCTTGCTGCCTCCGAAATAATGGCAATATGCTAGAGAAAGAAAAAACAATATTTATTAATTAATTAATAACAGATTAACACGTAAGTTAATATTTTTCAATATTTTACTTTCTCCCCATCCATAAATCGTTGTTTCTCGGTCAAATTGAGCGTTTCCAGCGGCACGTCGATTTCGGAGCGAGAATCGTAATGTATCTGCCCGTCGTCGTTGCTAACGACTCGGCCTTTCCTTCCGGTCATCTAACGAAAAACAAAAGAAAACCAAACCGTTAACAATTTCTCCTTTTCAATTTTCCAGGACTCAATTCAATTCACTTCTGCGACGTTCTCGGGCTCTCCTAGTTCGTCTATTAATTGGTCCAATGTGTTGGGAGGTAACTTTTCGTCTAATTGTTCCAGTTTTTCCAATAATTCCTCCTTCCTTGAGCAAGCACGTTCGATAGCATCTTTCGAGGGATCGTTCGACACTCCTAAAACACACAAAGCAAAAGTTATTATTTTCTATTTTCTATTTTCTATTTTCCATTTATTTTTCTTTCAAGTAACCATTCGTCTCCGCTAGCAAATCCGTTTTGGCTTTCATCGACCACGGCGAGTCGCATTATTTCTCTTTTTTCACTTTCTTCTTCCCAGTCCCGTCCCGATTCGTCGAGGGCCGCCGACAATAAATCCTGCAACGAAAGCAACGCAAAGCAACGGTAATCATTCAGTTGTTGTTCTTCTGCCCAGCATTCGAATAATCAAATGCACGTGTGACGCATAATGCGGCCACATTTCGTCGGAAAACGGGTCGAATCTAACGTATCGTTACCTTGTGGAAAGTGCTCATTTCATAGGTTTTGGTTGGGATGGGAAGGAAAGTGGAGAAGTACGTAAACTCTTCTGCCTATTTACCTGAGACTTGTAAGACATTTCTCTTCCTCCTCTCCATTCGGAGGGCAGCGTAGATAATGCATTGGGAACGATCTGATTGGTTCGTTACGAACGTTAACGATATCTGGTGGCGATTAATCAAAACATTATTTGCATTGTCATTCTCGGGACTAAACCCGAACTAATTCTAGGGTGACGTCACGACCATCGAAACAAATTGAAACAAATTTACAATTTTTTTGAATTTACTAGCAGTTTAAAATTGTACAATATGTATTTCTAATTAGTATGACTTTTTGCGCAAGTTGTCACAAAATTTCTTTTTCTCATCAATGAAATCAATCTCATCAGTAATCAAATACTCTACTTCCTTCTCGACGAAACTACGAAAACGACGTTGCATGGCCTCAGCGGTTCGTGTTTGCCTTTCTTGAAGCCAATTGGAGATGCTTCTCTCTAATTTACTATCAATTTTAATTTTTTTGCTGTTTTTAAAAAGAAAAAAAAACATAATAAAATATAATTCCGATCCGATTCACTTATACCTTTTTGAAGGCTGGTCGGTTTGTTCTTCACTTTGCGACTCGGATTGTATCTTACTCTCAGTTTGAATCATTCTAGAATAAGTCATTTCCCTTACGCTGTTCAAGTGGCTGAAATGGTCAAGATACCGACTTTTAACAGCGACTCTTAGAGCCATTTCCTTTTTCGAACTACAAATGAAAAATTTAATTATCTAATTATCGTGATATAATACGAATAAAACACACATTTTTTTCGGGGTGTTCTTGTTCATTTCTATGTTGATATGTTTCAATAATTCTACTCTTGTTCGAAATCGAAGTCGTTATCCAAAAAAACGTTATCCAAAAATCGTGTATGGATACAACGTTACCTTGACAACGTTGTTCTAATTCAAGCCGTTTTACGCATACTACGCAGAAAAGTAGTTCTGTTTACTTCTAATTAATATTTGGTGGTATACGCCGAGTCTGGGGATTATTTACGGTCGGCCGATTGTAAAGGTGAAGCGGGGAAAAATGGTCTTCCTGGGTTTCCTGGAATGGACGGAAGGGCTGGAGCGAAAGGAGAGAAAGGAGAGCCGGCTGTAGGTTTATTTGCGTGTTTTTAAATGTATTATTAGGGTGATTTAAAAGGCGGTGCGCGTTATGTTGGGCTTCACTGCGTGGCTAGTTTTGCCAGATGTTCCGCCTTTTAATTTAGGGTTGCTTTCACTGCGCTACATGTTTTCCATTTTTTGTTTTGTAGGTCGCTGTACCGGGGATGGCCGGTGATAAAGTGAGTGGGAAATAATAATTTTTTTTTTTTTATATTTTTTAATTTTTTAATTTTTTTTTAAGGGTGAAAAGGGTGATTCGGGGGTTGGGTTGCCGGGGCCGCCGGGGCCTCCTGGTCCGCCTGGAATTGGAGGAGCGATGAATATGCTCGCTGAACAAGCGGGAGAAAAAGTAAAAAATTTAAATTATTTTTTTAAATGATTTAATTAACTGGGTTTTTTTTTTAAAGGGTGATAGGGGTCTTCCGGGGCCCAAAGGAGACACGGGTGCCCCGGGTAAAGCCGCGGTTGATGGACAACGGGTAAGGATTAATGGAAAATTTTGGGGTTTGGGTTTATTTTGGGTTGATTTCTGTTTTGTTTAGGGTCCTGCGGGCCCCAAAGGTGATCGTGGACATATTGGGCCACTTGGACAGAAAGGTGGGAAGGGTGAACGCGGGCCCCCAGGAACGCCGGGGTCTTCGGAAGGAATTGCGGATGGCAAACCACTACGTTTTTATAGAAATTATTTTATAGAAATTAACCTGACCTATTCGTTCGTTTATCTCGACACTCTAATCAACTTGACCCACAACTCGATCACAACACTCGCAGTTCCAAACGACCACAACCTAACTCTGGACATTTCGTTCAACCCGATCGGATGTGACTGCCGATTCACAGAACCCTCGGAAAACCTCACAAAAATCATACCAGACTCTTCCTGCTCGCTGACAATCCGAACCAAACTGACCACGCCTTTCCCGGGACCAATCTGCAACACATCGATCAACTGTCCACCATTTTGCACCTGCGTCAAATACATTCGCAGCCAACAAACCTCTATGCACTGCTCAAATCCTCACCTGCAATCCCTACCAAGCACAGCACCGCAAAACCTCACCTCATTGTCGATAACAAACACCAACATCTCGGTTCTCCGGGGCCTCAGTGACCCCCACTGGGACCAACTGACCACCTTATTCTTATCCAGAAACCGAATTTCTCAAATAACCAACGAAGAAATACCACGAGGATTGACCCACGTGACGCTGGACAACAACAGACTCGCGAGACCTTCCGGTTGGCTGAGTAACCGCGCTCTAGTCGCCTCGTTGCACCTCACTTTGGGTCATAATCCGTGGATTTGCGACTGCGACAATGAAGATTTTCGCAAATGGTTGTTGGACGATGGGAAAAACGTGGTGGTCGACATTGGAAATGTCACGTGCGACGATGGGGGCTCGCTGTTTAACGAGTTGTGCGACAATTTCTGGGCCATTTCCGGTCCGATTTTAATTTCGTTTTTGGTCATCCTCGTGCTGAGCTTGGTCGTGTTGTCGTTCTACTGCAAAAACCAGTCGGCGGTGCGCTTGTGGGTGTACGGGAAGTGCACGTGTCTCTGGTGGTGTCTGAGCGAGAAGGAGATCGAGTTCGACAAGGTGTTCGACGCGTTCGTGTCGTACGCGAACGAGGATTCGGATTTCGTGGTCGAGACGATGGTGCCGGAACTGGAGGGCAAACCGCCGCACTACAGGCTGTGCATCCACGAGAGGGACTGGAAGATCGGCGAGCATATCGTGGACCAGATCGAGGCGTCGGTTCTGAATAGTCGCAGAGTGATCATCGTGTTGTCGCAGAATTTTACGAACAGCATTTGGAGCTCGCTGGAGTTCAAGACGGCGCATTACCACTCGATGCAAGAGAAGGCCAATCGTATTATCGTGGTCGTGGTGGGCGAACTGCCGGAAAAAGACGCGCTCGACTCGGATTTGCGCATGCATATCAATCTTAATACTTATCTCAAGTGGGGGGACAAGCAGTTTTGGGATAAGTTGCGATACGCGATGCCCGGGAATCGCAAGAGAAGCAGCGGAGCTACGTTGACGCCTGGACTGAGTAAATTTCTCATCGGGTTGGAACCGACGGAGATGGAAACGGAGTTCACGACCGACGACCAACACTGAAGTTAATTGTAATTGTGCGTGTAAATATTTTTTGTTGTTGTTATAAATATGGATGATATTTGAGTTTTGAGTGTTTTGGTGAAGAATTGTGTGTGGAATGGACGAGATGGGCTCGAAGGAAGAAAACTACGAGGATTGCTCGGAGAGATTGGGAAGATTAGTCGGAAGTGTAACGGAAGGAGAAGAACATAATTCGGAGAGAATGAGAAATGGTCGGTTGTCACAATTAACTGCAATGTGAAAGTTTAATTGAGTTTGTTTTTACAGGGATTCGGTTTGGAAAGCATGAAAGCAGAAAACTACGAACTAGAAGTCAAATTCGACTTGAAATTGGCGCATAAAAGAATCCAGGAGTTACAGAGAGACGTGACGTATTGAAATAGATTAACCAATATATTTAATGTAATTTAATACTTTTTTAATAATTTTTTATTATAATAGTTGATTTTTTTGGGGTTTGTTATCGAGGTAATATTATTTTTTTTGTAAAAATAATATTTTTACTAAAATTCACCGGACGTAACATTATGTAAAATGTTTTGATACAGATATATGATAAATCATGTAGAAATATTCAATGAATTTGTGGAAGCAATTTTGCTGAATGAATACAATAAAGAAAAATTAAGTGAAAATTTTTTGTTTATTTTTCAAGAATGAATAAGATAATAAGGTGTAACAATTTTCTCAACATAGGCGATAAATCAGATACGATTTTTGTCGACTACAGATCTCGCACCAACCCGACGGACGACTCAGACGCTGCGGCGACTTGCGCTTGTTGAAATCGGATCAACCGCTTTACATTCCAGCCACACAGGTTTCTCTACTCATTTGTCAGTTTCCCTTTCATTAGATGACCATGAAATTAAATGCGGATTAAAAAAATGAAATAATGGGAAAAGAAATAAAGAATAAAAAAAAAAATTAATTACACGATTAAAGTTGTGAACGAAAGGGAGAGAGAGAGAAAAGCGATAAAAACGACTCGTTGAATTGATTTTCCCACTTTGATTCGCAGGAACCGACCCCGATGACCGAAGATCTGCTCGAGGAACACGCCGAGGTTCTCGTCCAGTTGGGCACGGACGCGCAAGGCACCGAATTGCGAGCAAAAATGCAAAGCGCTTGTTTACTATCCGACATGGAGGCCTTCAAAGTAATGGCAGGAAGTCGAAAACGAATTGAAAATTATTAAACCGTCGATTGTTTTGCAGGCAGCCAATCCCGCGTGCTGTTTGGAGGACTTTGTTCGATGGTATTCGCTTCGAGATTGGATCCAGGAGGACGACGAGGGCAAGAGGGGTCATCTGAGCACGCGCATGATGCTGCCCTGCAATATTTGGACGACACCAGGGAGGCCGAGAAGGTGCTTCATTGGTTGGCGTCGTCGACGGTCGGTCAGCTGGTCACTCATTTGAATGACGAAGATTCGGTGCTTGTGATCGCGCAGAGGATTTCTAAGATTTTTCGGGCGCCCAAAGTGGACGTGAAGCGCTACGAGGAGATCAACAGTGACCACTGCACGAATTACGTCGTTGAAGACGAAGTTGTTTTCTCCGGAGGGGGTTTCGGAGATTGAGAAACTCGTTGTGGAACTGTTGCAGCAAGGGGAAGTTCAACTCGTGGGTGCGAACAGAGGACCCGCGGGTCAAGCTGTGGTCAAATTGTTCACGCAGGCGCAAAAGGTCGAATTGATATTTGAATCCATTAATTTTTTTTTATTGATTTTTTGTTTTGTTTTGTTTTTAAGTCTTTGAATATGTTAATCGATGCCGATTCGTCCGATGAGGATATCGCCACTTCCGACGACGGTTCCACGAAGTCGAAAAGTCATCCAGCAATTAGTGAATTCCCTAAACCGACGACGCACACGCCCACGATGAAAATCGCTCCGAACAAACACGACCAGACGATGACTTCGTTCACACTGCAAGTTGGCGAAGAATTAATGGGAAATCTCGGTCGCGTTGCACGAGTAAACGTTTTCCAAAACTTGCCACGGGATGTTTGGGTCGAATCTGCAGTCGATTGACGCTACGGGTTGAAAGCGATTGGTTTGAAATTGATGTTTTTTGGCTCGTTTGAGGTTTTTTTTTATCTGAATGAGGCAGACAGGTGAGCAGAGAAGCGAGCAGAGGTAAAGCGGGCTTCATTTTTCACTTTTTTGGTATTTATTTGGGATCGATTAGTTGCTAAGTAACTAGAGCACTGATTTGCGTGTAAGTTAATGGGTAATGATAATTATTATTATTATTATTATTATTACTGACAACAACGGATTTTTCTCTTTGTAGTTTTATTGAATCATTTTTTCAGTCGCGATTAAAATTTTCTCAAATGTGATGTGCGGGTAGGTGTTTTATTTTATTTTTTATTTTAGAAGAATTTTGCTCTGTAAAAATAAGGGATTATAGTGTTTGGAATAGTGTCGGTAGGCGACAGTCGCATCGCGCCACCACAGTAAACGCGATATTTTGTGACGTCATCCTTGGCATCGAGGTTGAGGCGAGTTTTGAATTTTACTTTACATGGCGGGTTTGATCAGGTAGCAGGGTAGGGCTAGGATTGGCCAGTTTTCAAGAACAGATAGAGCTCGGTTTGCGCGTAAATAAGTTTGTAGTTGTTGAAATAACTAATTAATGGAACAGATATAAGAGCTAGAATTCGTTATGAGTTGAAATTTAGCGTTGAAACGTGGATGTGATGTGAAAACAAACTCAACATAGGCGAAAATGATCGAGTGGAGGAAACTACCAAACCGAGCCAACACCACAGAATAACACAGTCAACGCGATATTTTGTGACGTCATCCTTGGCATCGAGGTTGAGGCGAGTTTTGAATTTTACTTTACATGCGGGTTTGATCAGGTAGGGCGAGGTTTGTATGTGACTAAAACTGTTTTCTGCCCCTATCTCTGCAACGGTGCCTGATAGACCGACTTATGTTATATTGATGTTAATTGATTTTTTAGCTCATTTTACACCGATTCAGCATGTTTTTAGAGCTTTTACAATTTTGGCCGTTTTTGGAGAAATGGCCAAAATCGGCCATTTCTCTGCGGCATAGCATTCGATCATCTTCAGTCCCCGTTTTACCCATCGGTAAATTCAGCAAGGAAGCTCGAACACCCAGCACCGAGGAAGCGATCATCGAGCGCGATTTACCCGAAAAATTGGTAGTAAAAACCGGAAGTATGGCCATGTTCGAGGTGGAAGTGGAGAGCAAGTTGAAGGTGCAAGTGTCGCGGTTTAAAGACGATTAACAGATTTTCGGGGACCGAAGACGAATATTTTCGACGAGTGGAAACCGCATTTATTCTCTGCGCATTTTGAACGCAAATTGCGACGATGCGGGCACGTACAAATGTTTGATGAGTGTCGAGGGCGTGTTGAAGAGCGAAGGAAATTTGTCGATTGTAAAATGAATGTTACGAATTTATTTTCAAAATCTTTTTGTTTTGTTTTTTGCCTTCATTTTTTGACGAGTTAAGATTAAGTGAATTAATTGGATTTCCTAGTGCCAATATTTTTGTTCTGAATCTCATTTTTTGTGTCTATTTGTGTATAGTAATTTATGTATTTGATTTGTCGAAATCCCGAATTGCATTCATGACATTATCATTGATCGTGTTATGTTTGTGGTTGGGTTTTTCCCTTTTGTTTAGAATTGGATACCGTGGCAGGTGTCGCTGTGAATAATGTAGTGTTTAAGAATTCTAAACGATTAAAATTGAATATATTTCGTTTTATTATTATTCCTTTCAACTTTCACTGAATTTTGATTTGTGTTTATTCTTTTCTATGTCTTTTTCACGATGGATTTTGCCCGTGTGCGTAGTATTGTCTGTAGTTCAGATAAAATTTAAACTCAAATCAATGAGCTCATTGGCATCGTTCAAAATATTGTTTTTGATCGGTGGCGCCACTCAACGGGTAAAAAAGAAGACATTTTTTTGTCTTTGTCCAAACTCCGAAATGTAGTTTCAACAGGATTTGCGTGAGTTTAATAAATTGAAGACGTTTTGTTTATCGACAGTTCAGGCTTCGATGCAGGCGATAAATCGATAACTTATTACGCTAATACGTTTATTAAACCGTTGGATGTCGCCTATCAAAGAAGGTCTTTTTCATCGTCGTCCACGAATACAACGAATCAAAAAAATGCACTTTCTACGGTGGCGCCACTCAACGGGTAAAAAAGAAGACCAAAAAATGTCTTCTTTTTTACCCGTTGAGTGGCGCCACCGTAGAAAGTGCATTTTTCTTGAACGTGATTCGTTTTATAGCCCATGGACAACTACCGGTATGCAGTTGAAAAAGACCTTCGAGATGCGACATTCAGTGGTTTAATAACCGTAGTAAGTCCTCGATTTGTTGTTCGCGTGTGAAACTGGAACTGTCGATTTAAAAAACGTATGCACTTTATTAAACACACGCAAAACCTGTTGAATCTATACAGTATATCGTAGTTTGTAAAAAGACGAAAAAAGTCTTCTTTTTTACCCGTTGAGTGGCGCCACCATCAAAATGCACTTTTTTGATTCGTTGTTGAGATTCGTTGTATTCGTGGACGACTATGAAAAATACCTCGTTTCATAGGCGACATCCAACGATTTAATAAACGTATTACCGTAATAAGTTATCGATTTATCGGCCGCATCGAAGCATGAACTGTCGATAGAATTTTGCTTTGAATTTTACTCATGTTTGGAATAGTGTCGGTTGGCGACAGTTGCATCGCGCTACAATAGTAAACGCGATATTTTGTGACGTCATCATTCGTATCGAGGTTGACTCGAGTTTTGAATTCTACTTTTGATGCCAGTTTTCAGGAACAGATAGGGCGCGGTTTGCGTGTAAATAAGTTTGTAGTTGTTGAAATAACTTTTCATGGGACAGATATAAGAGCTAGAATTCGTTATGAGTTGAAATTTAGCGTTGAAACATGGACGTGATGTGAAAACAAACTCAACATGGGCGAAAATGATGGAGTGGAGGAAACTGCCAAACCGAGCCAACACCACAGAATAACACAGTCAACGCGATATTTTGTGACGTCATCCTTGGCATCGAGGTTGAGGCGAGTTTTGAATTTTACTTTACATGCGGGTTTGATCATGTAAAGGCGAGGTTTGCGAGGACAGGCAGTCAAGTGTCCGCTTTGATACGTATCGATCCGCAGAAACTAATGACTTTTGCCGTGCATAATTAATTCCGGTCTGGTTTAAATTTTGTTAGAATGTTAAGTTGTGTAAATCAAAGTGTTTGATAATGATGATTCTACTTTGATGCGAGTTTTCAGGATCAGAAAGGGCTCGCGGATCGAAATTGGAAAAGAAAAAGAGTCATGACAGATAAGTAAAAGTGAATTTTGTCGATATTTTTTTATTGATTTTATTAAATTTGATTTTCCGCCATCTGAGGGCAATTGTTTGTGACTAAAAGTTTTAGTTCGACCGTAGCTCACGGATGGCACGACGGAGGTGGAAGCATCCCGCACGCTCATTAAATATTCAAAAATCCGAGACTTGACTCATTTTTTCTTCAGAGTGCAAACCAGAAAGAAGTGCGGGAGCAACGTTCGAGGTAAGCTATCTTTGTTTAGTCTTATTATTTTTACAAATTTTTAGTTTTATTTTCTCCGCACTTAAATGAATTATTGGCTTTTTTTAAACTGTCGTATCTGTTTATTATTCGCGCTCGTTGCTGCATATTTTTTTAACTTCTCCTATTTTTATGGTTATATGAATTTTGACTTTGCTTTATTTTATTGAAAAATGTATGACATTTTGTACGCCATTATACACTTTTTTTTGCTATTATGTTTACTGATTTTTCTTTTATTTCTAGGAATATTACACTTCCAAATTCAAGGGTGCGTGTAATTTGAAGACATTGCTAGGAACTTCGTCGGACAAAGACACCGAGAGCTATTGGAATCCACTTCACACACACACACACAATTTATTTTAACTGTATTTAAATAAATGTATACTTTTTTCTACTCTTCCCTCCATTTTCCCTTTCTCTTTTCCTCCATTTTCCCTTTCTCTTTTCCTTCATTTTCCCTTTCTCTTTTCCTCCATTTTCCCTTTCTCTTTTCCTCCATTTTCCCTTTCTCTTTTCCTCCATTTTCCCTTTCTCTTTTCCTCCATTTTCCCTTTCTCTTTTCCTCCATTTTCCCTTTCTCTTTTCCTCCATTTTCCCTTTCTCTTTTCCTCCATTTTCCCTTTCTCTTTTCCTCCATTTTCCCTTTCTCTTTTCCTCCATTTTCCCTTTCTCTTTTCCTCCATTTTCCCTTTCTCTTTTCCTCCATTTTCCCTTTCTCTTTTCCTCCATTTTCCCTTTCTCTTTTCCTCCATTTTCCCTTTCTCTTTTCCTCCATCTTTTCCATTAAAAATATCTCCCACGTGAATTATTCCTCTATATATATATAAAAGCAGCTAAGTCTTTTTTGAAAAATTTGCGATGGAGGTGGAAGATTGGAAATAATTGTTTTATAAGAAATAAAAGAATGCTATTAAAAATACTTTATTCAATGAATTTACATGCTCGGTTTACAAAATGGATTATTGGACTTAGCGTAAAAATGAAAAACGACACTTGGAAAATATTTTACAAAATGGGACTTGGAAAATATTTTACAAAATGGGACTTGGAAAATATTTTACAAAAATATTTAATATACATAAAATGATAAAACAAAATTAAATAGAAGAATTCACTGTCACAGGGCAATCCTATTCGTCGTTGTCCAGTTTCAATCTTCGTATTCCTAAAATAAAAAAAGTATTTAAAAAAACGTTAATAATGGACTGGCGAAAGAAAAGCGAAAAAACACAGCATTATTAATAGAGGGCTCGATAAAGAAAAGCAATATTCGCAAAGTTCTAACTAACATTTCATGCATAAGCCTAAATAAACGAAATAAAACTTCCTAATAAAAGACTGACTAGAAACTAAAACTAGAATTAACAAGAAAAATTAAGAAAACTTTCAAAAGAACTTACTGTGATGCGGCTGCCTCCGTGGTCGAATGACGAATGAAACATTCACCGCATGAAGCCAAGCTGTCCTAATTTGCATACTTTAACGGTGGCGCCACTTAAAAAACATTTACATAATGCAAAAATGACACTTAACTACCAAGGCTACTAAGGCGAAAGAAACACAATAAATAAAATAAATGCAGTAAACAAAAAAAGATACCTACAATTGACTAAAAAGAAATAAAAAATTTGAGAAACCACTTACTCCAGTCGTTGTCCGTTTCAATTTTCGGTCTTCGTGAAAAAAGGAAAAAGTAAAAAAGGAATTTAAAAAAAGGATTAAGAATGGAGGACTCGAAAAAACACAGCAGCAAGAATGAAGGACTCGACAAAGAAAACCAATAATGGCGGACTCAACAGACAAAGCGAAGCATTAATGGCGGGCGGACTCGACAAAGAGAAGCATGAATAATGGCGGACTCCTTGAACCAATATTCGTCCACGCTCGAACTAATTTTATGTATCAGCCCAATCCTAAACCTAAACCTAAATGTTAAATTCATTCAAATAAACGAAATAAAACTTCCTAATAAAAGACTCTAAATAAACTTGGATTAACAACAACAATAAAATAAAATTCACTTGAAAAAATTGAAGAAAATAAATTTCCAAAAGAACTTACTGAGATGCGACGGCTTCCGTGGTCGAATGACGAGTGAAACGTTAACCTTATGAAACCAAGGCGTCCTAATTTGCATACTTAGGCGGTGGCGCCACTTATCCAATTACATCCTAGCGGCGACTCATCGATATTCTTCACAAGCAGGAAACGGAAGCCAGTGGTCAGCTCGGCTCGGAGGCTCGCCAGCAACATCTGGAAAAATAATTTAACTTCTAAAGGTAAATGTTTAAAGATAACTTTTCAATATGCAGACCACTTAAAAATTTAATTTCTTTTACAAGAGCACCATGGATAAACGGCCGTAAGAAAAGCCACTTAAAGGTAAGTAAATTATTTTCAATGCAGACTACTAAAAATTTTAACAACGCAGGCATATTTTATTTTAATTATCTTTAGGCACGCGCTTCAACACAACTGGCCAGGACAAAAACTAGCAAAGGTAAGTATATTTAATTTTTTATGCAGGCTCTACTTTATATTAAAACAAATTTTTTTTCTCTTTAGAATACGCGGACGAATAGCGACGTACAGAAGCGAATAAAACCACGAGACAAGTAATATTGCACTTTAAAAATTAAAATTGTAATGTGTAACTCAAATTTCGGAAATAAAATTAAAAATTTTAAACACTAAACACAAACTTACAAAATGTGTTTTTAAAAAACAACATTCTTACAAAGTAAAATGCGCCACAAATTTTTTCATAAAAAAAGATACCCAAAAAAGCTTTTTCCCAGGTTTAAGCTGAAAAAGGACAGCTATCACTCATGACCCGGAAAACCCAGTTAAGCCACAGTGCCTTTATGTTTGAAGGGCCAGGACCTAGGGGCCCAATCCTAGGCCCTGGAAAATAAGTTTACCTTTAGTCTTCCTGATGTCTTCACTGGCGTCCTCGTCTTTCCTGTCTGAAGTTGTCCCTAAATCTGGAATAACCAAAACGATAAAAATATAAAACAAATTAACAAATAAATGAAACCTAGCTGGTCAATGCACAAACAAAAATATCAGCGAATACACGAAATTATCATAAAAATACAAGAAATAAAAATAAAATAAAATTTAAATAATTTAGTATAAAATGCAAAAGAAAAGCTTCGTGTGCTATGGATGTGTTCAGTGTTCTTCACCTCATATTGCGGGCTCACGACATCTTCTTGTTCATATATTACACAAATAAAATGGCGGCTTTCTTAGACGTTGGATAAACTAAGAAAAATGAGAAAAAATATCGACTAGATAAATAACAAAATTTCATGAAAATAAAATAAAATGTTCTAGTATAATTAATGTGTAAATAATGGCAACAAAAGGCCGTGAAAAACTAAAGGAAACTCACGAGAAATATTGAATTAAAACTAGGACTAAATAGTGCGTAGTGCACGATAAAACTAAAACGATTAAATTAATAGTTTACAAAAGGTATTAAATAAACTGAGAAGCAATACACGCTTCAGAAAAATAGAATAAATAAATTATATACTATTTAATTAAATTCACTTACTAAAAAGATGAGACAATGGCGAGGAATGACAAACAATGGCGGCGAGAAACGACAAGCAATAGTTGCGAGGAACGACAAACAATGGCGGCGAAAAGAAGCCTCACAAAGTTAATTCAACCGCGTGAAAGTCATTCAAAATATATATTAAAGAATTAATTAATTTAAATTAAAGTAACTCAAAACTTACTCGAGATTAAGCGCCAGTTGCTGCACTTGTTGTTTATAGAATCTTGAATACATAATTAGCACAAACGCTAACAAAACCCACCATGAAAAACAACTCAAATTCGAACATTTCCCATGCATAGTTAATGAGCAATTTCAGGCAATTTCTCTGCAATTTCTTCTTCTCGGTCGAATTTTCAGTTTGAATATTTAATGAGCGCGGGCTACGTGAAGTGACGAACTTGCCGCCTGGTGCCAAAAAGCGGTAACTATACTAACGACGCTTTTGTTTTTGTTTTCTTTATTTGTATGTAATAACTTAATTCATCATTGTGAACATTTTTTTTTATTGTATTTCTGTGAAAACACTTCAAGCACTAAGAAATAAATTCGCTTTGAATCGCTCGATATATTTGATTAAAAATACTAGCGCCCTCTCGTGCTAGTCGTACAAACCTAAAAAGTTTTGACGAAAATCCCGTTTTCTCGCATGTAAATTCCATAATAATCTTCATAGATAGCAGCTTTGTCGCACTTGTCAGGGAGGGAGGATTATTTTCGACCTGGATTCTTAAAGGGAAATGGCCTTCCTTTCAACTGGAATTATATTCGACTGGGAATCTTCTTCTATTTTCTCTTTTCCTTCTCCTCTCCTATTTTCCTTTTTCCTTCTCTTCTCCTATTTTTCCTTTTCCTTCTCTTCTCCTATTTTTCCTATTTTTTTTTTTTTTTTTTAGCATTGTGTAAAACTAAAATCCCCTCGATATTTTTCAAAAAAGAGCAAATATTCCTGAGCATTTATTGCAAAATTGCTCAGTGTCAATTGCGGTTGTCGTCATTTTTCCAAATTTTAAACGCTTTTGTCATATTGAAAGTCCCGAGTGGTAAACGAAGAATTGTGTTGTTTTGGCCAAAGTTCTTCCATAACATCTGAATGCAGATTTTCAAACTGTGGTTAACAAAAAATAACTCCTGGTTCAGAAATGGATCCCACACAATATCGAAAAAGTTTTAAAGCTAACTTTCGAGGGGAATAAACAGATTCATCGCCGCTTGATTGAAACCATGGCAAAATATCGCGCCAATCAGACGATTTAACAAAACTTAAATGAAATGAAATCCCGAGATATTTACTGTAAGAAATGTTTGCAACCTCATCGGATTATACCAACTGTAGAATGATTGTTGGTTGTACTGCTTTTTCTGGCTTCATGCATCTTCCCAGATTTAACAAGTGTTTCTACCGACAAGTGAATGCGGTATTTCGTGGTTGAGTTTAGCAGCCATTTCCAAGCGAACCAATATTTCTTGAACTTCTTGTTGATGGAATATGCCGTGCACAAATTTTCTTTTATCGACTCTTGGAGATATCATCGTGTTAGACTTGTTTGTAATGACGTGCCTGGTTTTTTTGTTTTTTTCCCGTAAAATATTAGAAAGAAATATTACCACAAGAATGATATTCGGTAATTTTGGATAGTTGATTACTCTGATCCAACTCTGAGTTTGTCGAGTATTTGCATCAGAAATATAATTAGATTATCAGTCATCAGTGCAGTCTTCTAGCCTTTCTTCTGCTCATCCCCAACATCACCAAGCGACTTTTACAGAATATTTCATACATTAGAAGCTAATGCAAATGCAGCATTAGGTGTAAAATGGTTGACCAGTTATTATTGGTAATGAAAGGCACTGTAGCAAACAGCCGAACCTGCAATAAAGTTAACTTAAATAAAAATTTTTAAAAAAAACATTAAGCGTCATTAGTTACATTTCTTGTCGTCTTATGCTGTTTTTTACTTACCTTACATTTTCCATTCTCTAATTCGAGTATTCATACTCATGTATTCGTGTACTCTTTTGGCCCAACAAAGAAATTTCTTTATTTTAATTCCCAAAAATTATAGGAACTTAAATAAAAAGTTTAGACTTTCAAATCTATTTTTCAAGTTTTGATTTTGCAACTGGCAGGAAAATTTTTTTTGATTTAGAATTCACACGTGCTAAGAGGGATCTGCCAGACAAATTTTACCTACAACTTTTACAACCATTCTCCCATTTTTAAC
Source organism: Strigamia acuminata (assembly GCA_949358305.1). NCBI lineage: Eukaryota > Metazoa > Arthropoda > Chilopoda > Geophilomorpha > Linotaeniidae > Strigamia > Strigamia acuminata. The sequence goes on along the minus strand of OX442320.1, from coordinate 2,848,625 downwards.
TACAACTTTTACCTCCATTCTCCCATTTTTTAGCTCCGAATTTTACCACCATTCTCCCATTTTTACCTACAACTTTACATCCATTCTGCAATATTTTAACTCCAACTTTTACTACCATTCTCCCATTTTTACCTACAACTTTTATGTCGAAATTTTACCTCCAACTTTGACCTCCATTTTTACCTCCAACTTTGACCTCCATTTTTACCTCCAACCCTTTTCTCCCATTTTTAACTCCAACTTTTTTCTCCACCTTCTTTCTCCAACTATTACCTCCATTCTCCCATTTTTACCTCCAACTTTTTTCATCCATTGTCACCTCCAATTTTTTTCTTCCATTTTTAACTCCAACTTTTACCTTCATTCTCCTACTTTTACTTCCAAATTTTGAAAGAAACCAACAAACACACAACGGTCATGTCAAATTAAATAAAAGCCTTTAATAAGAAATAATTATGAATAGAAAACAAATAAATAAATAAATAAATAAGTACTGAAAAAAAGTAATGATCATGTAAATAAAAAATAAAAGCAACCAATTGGACAGTAAAGGACCGCCAATTTTGACGAGAAACGGCCACCAAATTGGCTGGGCGGAAAAGAATCGCCAAATTGGCTAAGCGGGAAAGCACCATAAAATTGGCTAAGGCAGAAAGGGCAAATTGAACCACGAAGAATAGGGCGTTTTGACGGAAAATATAACCAAATTATGTGGCGGGAATGGCCAAGTTGAGTAAAAGAAGAAAAGAGCGGCCAATTTTGACAGGAAAGGAAATTGAATTAAGTGGTAATAAAGGGTAAATTTGGCAGTAAAAATCGCTAAAATGGTTCGCCAAATTCAGCTGGAAAAAAGTTATTGTTATACGTGGAAAATGCACAGGACCTGCTCGCCGTCATTGTTGTCATCGGTCCTTCTCTTCAAACGATGAACGATGGTGGTTTGGTGTGATTCACTTTTTAGCTGGCATTATGGCAATCATATCCTCCACATAATTCTCTAGAATAAAATAAGAATTCTTAATAAAATCACAAATAAATATTGAAAAAAAAAATTATTACGTATGCACTGAAAAAAAAATTATTATGTACTGAAAAAAATTAATAATTAAGCTCTAAAAAATAAATATTTAAACACGAGAAAAATAAATGTTGGATGGAAATCGGATAAACGAAAATACGCTCAAATTGCACGGGAAAGTACCGTCAATTTTAAAGGGCAAGGACCGACAAATTGGATGGAAAATAACCACCAAATTGGACGGGAAAGAATTGCCAAATTGACTGGGAGAGAAAAGGCAATTGGACAAAAAGAACGACAAATTTTGACGGGAAAAACAACCCAGCAAAAATCCACCTCGTCCCATTTGCGATTCAGATTGCTCCAATTTATCCGATAGATCAAATATTCTAAAAATTTAAAAAAAATTTAAAAAAATGACTCAAATTCCCATCAAAATAATTCTTTTACCATTATCAGACTAGACGAACTGAGCGTGTTCACCCAATATTTGTTCCATAGTGAATCCAAAAGCCGACGATCAAGCGCCGACTTAAAATAAGACACTTCTAACGAGTAATATTGTTTGCAATGAACGCCAAAATCCTCGATTTTATTCAACGGAATCGTTTGGTATTCGGACGGGCCTTCGTCCGGTGGTTTGTATCCCTTCGGATACGTCCTGAAAGCACCGAGATTCACTTTCCCCGCCGAAATAGTCCGAACCGGATCGATCTAAACAACAAACCAAATCCAATTTGTCAATTCACGCACAATTTTTTAATTTTTTCAAACTCTTTTCTCTTACAACAATCGCTACAAACGGTTCCTGGAATTGCTGATTCAACATCTGTGTACTAACATCGATCCCAGATAACCAACAACCGTAACCGGGGTGACTGTGGTACCAACCAATTGCATTTTCTAGCCTACCCACCTAATTAAACATCAAAAATAAAAATAAATCTGTAATAAAATAAATAAAAACACAAATAATTCGATTTTTTACTTGTTTAGCCGCGTCGGAATAAGCAGCCATGTATTCGTAAGCCTGGGCTTGCGCATTAACTCGAGTTTCAGTTCCCTCGACGGGAAGAGCGAATGAATCCATGACTATCATCGTATTTGCATCGACTTTGCCTATCACTTTGCCCATCACTTCTAGAGTTCCACCCCATCGTGCGTGTATGACCATTTTCAGTAGAGCCAACGCGGAGATCTTGATGTCTTTAAAATAATGCGGACTAGAAAGGGGAATAAAAATTAAAAAATCGTAAATACGCGGCGAATAATTCTTACTCTCTTTCCCATGGTTTTGCTGTCAGAATGTCTTGTTGTTGCTTTTTATTGTATTTATAAATTTCATCCACCGCTTGCAGTTTCCATGTTATTACTCATTTCCCATGTCTTCTGGGTCATCTGAGAATCCATTTTCACTGCAATGTAAGAAGATATAGCTGAAATTGTATCGTATAACCCGAGAACAAATTCTGTTTACCTCCAGCGAGTGACGCTCGACCACTAAAAACCAGCTCCACGTTTCCATCTAGAAATTCCAACAATCCCGACAAAACGAATGAATAAAATTTTAATTTGATTATTAACAACATCTTCACGTTTACACTTTCAATGTATGTAACATCGCACAGAATAATATACCAAATATCAAATACACAGACGACGTTCCTCGTATTTCTCCCTAGCGATGGCTGCATTGCACGGCAGCCAAATCCTCCTCCACTAGTTCCCACACAACGACCGCCGCAAATGATGGAAAATGTATGTGCTGCGCTCTTTACATCAGCCCACAGCGTGACCAATTCAAATTTGCATGAAAGCCTAATAATCTTTGTTTTAAAAATTCAAATTTCCAAATATAAAAAGCACGAATAAAGGAAAGTGCCACTCTCAATTTGCCACAAACTTTTGCCAAACATTTTAAAATTCAACTTCAACTTATACCACTCAAAACAAATCCAACTCAGTGTTAATACACTGAAAAACAAAGAAAAGAAAAGAAAACACATTATCAATATAAAAATCACCGAGTGGTTTCGTCGACCCACGATGTCTTCAAACAAAACATATCTCATCAACTGAGCCAGATATGTAATAATGAACCGATTCCGACATATCTGATGACATCTCGGTATTTTGCTTGTAAAGTTCGCTGAAAATCCAATAGACGGCAGACCGGTTTTCTAGCCTGTTATTCACGAAATAACTCGAAATAAAAACAGATTTGATAATAATAATATCAATATGAATATCAAATTGCTGCGATCCGGGTTTTTATCACACTTATTTCTAATAAACAAGCGTGAAACCGCAGGTGAATGCTTTAAAAGACTTACAATCGCGGCCGTTAATTATCTAGGGTTAATTTTAAGTAAGAGAAATAAAAAGACAGTTTTATCAATAAAATATACACTTTTTATTCGTTTAATTACAATGACTAGTATGAAATATGTATTTATTAAGAGCGACGAGTCGCGAAATAAAGAGCGGGAAAAAGAACAATGGAAGGGCTTGCAACGACTGTTGCAAGCTACAAAGCGCGGCGAATGCGCTTGACAACCAAAGTTGTTAGGAAAATGGCTTTCGCTATTTTCCTCTCGACACTCACACGTACGATGGTCCTGGGACGATGGTTCACGGTGAGTCTTCTGCAGCTCGTACGACGGCTCGGCGGCGGTGGTTCACGTCTACAGGCGTCCGTTCACGTTCGATGGCGGTGGCAACAGTTCGCGCTGCTGCGACGGCGATGGTTCACGCGACACGGGAACTTCTACTTCTCGATTCGATAGCTGGAATTAGCGACGGCTAATTCAAGCAAGATTGCTGGCTTTGTAAGTCGTTACAAAGCAAGCTGGTGAAACTTGACGGTTACACGGTCCACTGTCAATACGTATTGTCGGAGCAAATATCGCAGTGATGTTGTGGGTTGTGTATTTTTGTCAAGAGTCCCGATTGAAGCTAGGGCGCGAGCCCAGCACGCTTCAATATTGCGCAGATAATCTGCGCAATTAGCTGAAACTGGTGCAACAAAGGATTATTGCCCAATATTGCACCATAACGGTTAATTACCGTTTTCACCCCAGCCAACCTGGGGTGATATGTGCCTAGGGAAGTTTCCTCCCCTTCGTCACATGATCTGACTTGGCGTGTGCCACAGTCAAATTAATTAGAAGACACAATTAATTTATCTTCTAAGTTGGTGAAATATTTGAGATCACCACACATCCCCCCATTTAAGACGAATCTTACATGGAGAGAAATGAACGAATCCAATTTAAGATTCGTCCATGCTTTGACTCTTCTCAGGCGTCGATGGGCGCATCATGTCCGTGGCGTTGTTCCGCGGATCTGATCGCTCGTTGACGATACACAGGTCGCGACCTGCGTTTGGTCCTGAGACCATTCCAGGGTTGACGTGAAGCCAAACCTGGAGGATCCTTGCCGAATTTACTCGGTTGAAGAACCCCATAGCCGCGAACTCTATCGGATCCATTGGCGCCAATCGCGCCTTCAGGAGCCGGTCATGGAGAACCTATTGATATGTAAAGTTTAGGGACAAGTGTTGTCACAGTCAGTTCCGATTTACGATGGAGAGATTACTTCGTGCGTTTCCGAATTAGCGCGATTGTTACGCGATTAGTATTTCATTGTATCATGTCCCGGAATTGTAAATCAGTTGCTATTGTTTTTATAAATTGCGTGTGTATGTACCACAACTGATTTCCCTCCATATAATGACTTATTTAATCGTCGTCTGCTCAAATGAGCATTGTGCATTATAGGAATTTGTTCTGTCCTAAGTTGTGTTTATATTTTAATAGTGTACAGGACAAATCAACTAAATGAAGTATTGATTTGTTCTCCCTATAGTTTGTGAGGTCAAATAACCTCAAACCACATGTTATGTTTTTCCACTGCAATAAAGATGGCGGCACAATTTGTGCTAGTAATGCAAAAGACTAAAATCAGGATTGGACTCACTTTATTGATTTAATGGCCTACAAGTGGTAGCAGAGGCTTGCGGGGGTGAGTTCCTGTCGAAATACGTTCTTTCTCGGCGATTTTCCACGTCTGGAGCGGCCACGACGCACGGAAAACGAGGGACGGGCGATACGAAACGTTTCCCGCACGTCGCCGAGCAGTGAAGTCCGCGAATTGCGACCCGAAGCAGGATCGATCGTTTTGGACGGATTTCATCCGAAAACGGTGTTGAATCACCGCAGAATTAGCTGTATAAACAGCAGGAACACAGTGAAGTACTTTTTGCATTCATTTCGGCGTATTATAAGCCATTTTTTTTTTCATTTTCATTCGTACGATGACGCGTCATTTCAAAATGGCGGCGCCCGGTGCGACCTGTGTTTAAGGACGGATTCGGGCTGTCATCGAGTCAACGTGTGGATCCCAGCGCTGGAATTAACGACGGGGGACCACAACAAGACCGAAGGAATCGATTGGGACTGGTTTCGAGACGATTTGGAGGATTTTTCATCGAAAACGAAGCGTTTTTCGTCGGCGGCGATCGGGATTGATTTCCGCAACGTTTTGGCGACGTCGCTCGCCAATATCGAGCAGAATACGAACGTACGACGTTCGTACAGCGTGCAGAACAACGATCCAGGTCGATTGGCATCGATATTTTCCATTTTTGGACGCGTTTCGTGCGACGAGCCGAAACGCATCGCGGATTTGCACGTGAAGTGTATCTGCGCATCGCTGGGACCGGTTAAGCCTTGTGCCAGGTGCACAAGTGAAAGCCAACGATTACCAGCACTGAAAACATCACAACTTGCCATCTTCACATCATTTAAGTGTATATATCGGGGTTCGGAATTATTTTGTCAATAATTATAAGGTTTTGTTTGGGCCCTTTAATATATTCGGCACCCTTTAGGCATTCGCCTAGTGTCGTCTTATTTTCGGCTAGGCTTGCTCGAAGCAAGGGGATTTTCCCGCGACCCCAGGTGTGTCGGTCGGAGGTCCTTGTAGCGACTAGTCGGAGAAGTTGTGCTCACTTATTGAGCTGTACCCCGGGTGGAATTGCATTATTTTTCGCCTAATTTTTGGTGGGTAAAGTGTTATATTTTGCAAGTGGTGTGATTCTAAGTGATTTTGTGTATTGTGCTACGCATCGCATCATGGCTAGTGAAAATATGGAAGATTTTTCCAAGCCATTCAATGTAAACATTCGCAAACTTGATGGCAACAATTATGACTCATGGGCAGTAGATATGCAGCTCTATTTAGAGCACCAAGGAGTCTGGAGCCACGTTGTTGGAACTGAGCCAGCATTGGCCGTAACGGCCTCTCCGAAGGAGAAACGCGATTTTCAAGCACGCGAATCCCGTGCACGTTCCTCCATCTGTCTCGGCTGCACAGAAGCGCAGAAAGGAGTTGCTGTTACACATAAAACAGCACAGGCAGCGTGGGACGCGTTAAAAACGGCGTACCAGCCGACCACGATGGCGCGACAAGCCAGGCTACGCCGGGAGTTTTTACAGCTCCAAATGCTTCCAGGGGACGACATGGTCGTGTTCACCTCTAGGGTGGACAGGAAGGCGATAGAGTTAAAGGACGTGGACATTACCTTATCGGAAAAGGAAATTGCGTTTCAATATTTGGATTTCCTCGGGCCCGAATACGAGGCATTGAAATCCATCGTGTACCACTGGGACAAAGCCGACTTTACAGTGGCTAAAGTCAAAGAAAGGCTCCTTGCTGAGTATAACAGGACCCACGGTGGGACTGCGCCGGGGGATGCGACTGCATCTGCAACGGGAGCTTATGCGACGAACCCACAACGGTCACAGCAAAAAGGAATTGTTTGCTACAACTGCGGCGGAAAAGGACACTTTTCACGCGATTGCCCTTCATCGAAACAGGGCTTTACGATTGTGCCGACCAAATCTGCATCGAACATTTCTCAGTCTCGTGGGCGCGGCAAAGGCCGAGGCCGTGCACGGGGAAGGAAAGCTAACCTGAGCTCTTCTGAGGAACTGGAAGGATTCTACACATCGCTTCAGCAGACTATTGGACAATCAACGACAACCGTGTCTTCATTTGTAACATCATCGGGGGTGCAAGACATGGCGTGGTACGTGGACACTGGTGCCACGGACCATTTTACCTTCACTAAACATGGTTTTGTGAATTATAAGCCTCTTTCGAATTATTCAGTGCGATTGGGTGAGGGTTCATCCAAAATTGATGGGGTAGGAGATATAAAGCTCGAATCAAGGGATAAATCTCAAGGGCACCCATTCATATTAAAGAATGTGTTTTACGCACCAAATTTTACTAAAAATTTGATTTCCCTCGGTCGCACTGATGAGGCTGGGTATATAACCCGAGTTGGTGAAGGGAAAATGGTCATTTTCAAACAACGGATTACGGAACCAATACTGACCGCCATGCGTCAGTCGGATAGAATGTACAAGAGTTCTTGTCAGATTGCGGTTCCTTCTGTAAATGCAAGTGCAATTCCGACGCATGCGGAAGCACCTGGCATAAGTAATCCGATTACTAACCAAGCAGATGTTACTGAAAGTGTTAATGTTGTAAATAATAGCGTTTTACCTAACCCGAGTGAATGCGTAACGCAGGCGAGCGAAATTACGAAACCGTCTTACTGTGAGGTGTTGACAACACCGGAAGGCATTAAGGGCAGTAAAACTCCAAAGACTTTAACTGTTTCCGGCGGAACTGACGTGAGTGCGCTTCCGGCCGACAGAGTTAAAGGGGTTCAACCTAATGTAAAGGCAGATAAAGGGTTAGATATCACTTATTGGCACGGCCGGATGGCACATCTACACACGAAAGGTATTGTTGACATGGAAAAGTCAACAGATATTTTTGGAGTGAAATTGTCTAATAAAGACATGGACCCGTGTGACGCGTGCATCAGAGCGAAAAAGACGCGTGCGGGGTTTCCTCCGATCGGACAAATTTTGACCAAAGGCATATTAGACCTTGTTCATATGGACGTCTGGGGAGCAAGCCAAACTAAAACCCTTGGGGGTGGGAATTATTTCCTACTTATAGTGGACGATTTTTCACGCTTTATGTGGATATACATCATGAAGAAGAAAAGTGATGTATTAGGGATTTTTAAGATTTGGCAAAAAGAGATCGAACGCTCTACATCTAAAAAGGTCAAAGCGGTACGAACTGACAGGGGGGGTGAATTTATATCTAAGGAATGGGAAGACTATGCTCAACAAGAAGGAATTAAATGCGAGCGGACGAATGCATATTCGCCCGAAATGAATTCTGTGGCCGAGCGGGCCAACCGCCTAATCTTAGAGGGGGTGAGAGCAATGTTAATCGAAACGGGTCTTCCCAAGAGGTTGTGGGGAGAGTTAGCGGTAACTCTTGTTTATATTAAAAACTTATACCCACATCCGAAATTGAACAATCGTTCCCCCTATAATGTATTTTATAATAAAAGGGCTTCAGTTAGGCATCTAAGATGCATTGGGTCAAAGTGTTATACACATATCCCTGCCCAACAACGACATAGCAAATTAGAGCCAAGAGCTTGGGTTGGAGCCCTTGTAGGTTATTGTACTGACACAAAGGGATATCGCATCTGGGACCCATCGCGTAACAAGATTTTTGGGTCGAAACATGTTACCGTTAATGAGAATGAATACTGGTATGAAAAGGGGAATAACATTAATGGGAGAGGAAAGGAACAGTCACAGAGTTTTGAATACTTTAATGTGAGTGACTTGGGACTTGAATCGGACGATGAAACACCAACTCCAGTGAGATTGGCACCGGTTCATGTTCCTGTTCCTACACCAAGCCAACCTTCACCGGGTCTGGTTCCCCCGGTTCAAGTTCCCCCTGTTCCAGGTGCCGGATTACCTGCTCCAACGGTGCCCATTATATCAACAGCATTGCCAGTCACGAAACTGCCATTACCCCAGACCCCAAAACACACGGTTTTTCAAAAACCACGGTTAATCGAATTTACTGGAGAACCAACTGACGAAACCAGTGATGATGAAGAGGTTTTTCAGGAAGCATTGTTGGCTTCTCCTAATGTTAGAGGGGGTCAAGGGGATGTAACAATTGGGGGTGTTCCTTTATTGAAATTGAACATGAATGACTGGGATGTGAGACCATATGTTAGACAAACGGGAAGAGATGCTGGGACGACCTATGCGCATTATGTAGCGCCAGACAAGAAAAGGCTCCGCAGCAGAATTGAGGCATTGCATTGGTGTCAAGCAAACGGATACGAGTTTGAGGCGAATCTGTTTGATTTTTCGGGGAAAACTCAAAATGAAGATCTTCCGAACCCATTTGCTGGTTGTTGTGCGCTTGAGCCCAACACCTACGAGGAGGCAATTAAAGGCGAACGAAAGACAGAATGGGTTGACGCAATGCAAGAGGAAATTGACATATTTAACGAAAGGAAAGTCTACGAGGAAGTTGATTGTGAGAAAGACCAACAATTGCTAGGCAGCAAATGGATCTATAAGATCAAGAGAGATAATACCGGGGTTATAAGACGTCATCGAGCGAGACTGGTCGCCCAAGGTTTCAAACAGCGACCGGGTATAGATTTCACCGAGGTGTTTTCACCTGTGGTGAATTTTGTTGTTATCTTGGTGTTATTTTGCATGTTGGTTGTCCTCATGAACTGGAGAGACACACATGCGGATATAAAATCTGCATATCTCTATGGAGACTTGGACGAGGTCCAATATATGAGCATTCCAAAGGGGTTCCAAACGCAGCAGAATGTTGGAAAGTGTTGGAAGCTTTATAAAGCTTTATACGGCCTGCACCAGTCGGGCCGTATGTGGTTCGAAAGGTTGCACGACAGACTGTTGCACATAGGATTTAAACCGGTCCCTGGTTTTAACTGCGTTTATTGTATGGACAGAGATGTAGTGTTAGTCGTCTATGTCGATGACTTAGTCATCTTTTCACGCAACGAGAAGATCGAAAAAGATGTCCTGTCCTGGATAACAGATCATTTCCAAATGGTAAACCTTGGGCCGGTGACCCTTTTGCTAGGCATAGAATTTACGCGTGTGAATGGTAAGATCTTAATCCATCAGCGCAAGTATATCGAGAGATTGTGTGCTCATTTCAAAATCGATGGGTCGCATAAAGTTCATTTACCTGGGGCGGTAGGTACTATGATAATGGGGGTGAAGAAGGACGAACAAATTGACACCGTGTTCCCCTACAGATCGCTGGTTGGTAGTCTTCTGTTTTTGGCGTCGCGAACCAGACCAGACATACTATTTTCCACTATTGTGCTCTCCCAATACAACGAGCGACATTCTCAGAGACATATTAATATGTTATTGCAAGTACTCAGGTACTTGAAGAACACTGAGGATTATTGTATTGATCTCTCGAGATGCAAAAGCGCTTTGCTGACGGTATTTACCGATGCGTCATACGCTACTGATGTAGACCAACGAAGGAGTTTCGGAGGTCATGTAGTTTTCCTGGGCGGTGTTCCGGTTTCGTGGTCGTGTAGAAAGCAGAAGATGACCACGTTATCCGTGATGGAGTCGGAATTTGTGGCCATTGTTGATGGCGTCAGGGAACTGATATGGCTTAAGAGGCTTTTCAACATGTCGGTGATGTTCGACTACTTTGGGAATTTGCAGCCCTGTGTCTTAGCTGATAGCACAGCGGCAATACAATATAGTAAGAACCGCGTAGAAAATAAAGCGAACAAACACATCGAGGTTCGCTTCCATTATTTACGCGATTTGTATGAGAGCAAAGTCTTCGACATACGACACGTTCCTGGAAAACTGAACGTGGCCGATTTGTTAACCAAGTGGTTAGCCCGACCACGTTTGACCGAACTATGTGAGCACATCTTTGATCTGTGACAAAGTTGTCCAGAGGGGGTATTGATATGTAAAGTTTAGGGACAAGTGTTGTCACAGTCAGTTCCGATTTACGATGGAGAGATTAGTTCGTGCGTTTCCGAATTAGCGCGATTGTTACGCGATTAGTATTTCATTGTATCATGTCCCGGAATTGTAAATCAGTTGCTATTGTTTTTATAAATTGCGTGTGTATGTACCACAACTGATTTCCCTCCATATAATGACTTATTTAATCGTCGTCTGCTCAAATGAGCATTGTGCATTATAGGAATTTGTTCTGTCCTAAGTTGTGTTTATATTTTAATAGTGTACAGGACAAATCAACTAAATGAAGTATTGATTTGTTCTCCCTATAGTTTGTGAGGTCAAATAACCTCAAACCACATGTTATGTTTTTCCACTGCAATAAAGATGGCGGCACAATTTGTGCTAGTAATGCAAAAGACTAAAATCAGGATTGGACTCACTTTATTGATTTAATGGCCTACAGAACCGACGGTGGGCTCAATACCCGGATGTGGTTCTCGAGCCACATAAACACTCGTCTCGAGAGTTTACTGTCGTTACTTAACACCGTCCGTGTGTCCGGCGTTAAGTAAAAATGCGGGTACAACCGCATCAACGTTTTGAAGGCCGATTCCTTCTTTATTGGCTTGACTGGCGGCGGCGGAGGCGGCGGACGTGAGTCTTTAGCCCCGACGTCGTCGAACTGGCTCGGCGAGCCAGCAAAAACCAACGCGGGTGCGGAGGTTGGCGAGGGCAAATTCCCTCGTCCTTGGGCTCGACCAGCGCCTGGGAGCATGCGGGGCATCGTCACCGCTTGAACTCCGGATGGAGTTTGAGAACTTCTTCGGTTCTCCGTCCAAAACGAACATCCAGGCGCTTCTTGAGCCGACTGGGAAGCAGCTAATGATGCGGCCGCTGTAGCGCAGGTAGCGGGAGGCGGAACGCTTCGAGCCTGCTGCGCTGTGGCCTTCGCAAATGACCACTCGGTCCTCAACCGAACGGCGGCCTCTTCTTCGGTCTCGCCGTTTGCTACGACTTGCTTAGTCAGCTCTGCCAAGATCGTGGGCGGGTCGAGCCTGACGTGGTACCACAGCTCGACTTTTTCCTCCGACAGGCCCATCGGGGCGGTCCACAGGTAGGTAATGGCCGCCAACGCCTGTCCTGGCGAAGGAAGAACACCAGGGTACAACACCCTGGTCATCCCCGGAATCAGCTGACGCTGAAAATCTATCAAACGGGGATCATCAATCGTTTTGATGTCGGAGAGTTCTAGCCTTTCAGCTAGTCTCTGCCAATCCTTCTGCGATTCGGCTAGCTGGGCGCTTTGGTAGGCGTCCAGCTTCTTGAGCACTTCTTGCTGCGCTCTAATGGGCTGCTGCTCGTAGCAGGTCCACTGGGGTCCGAAAGACTCGTTAAAAAACGGCCGGAGCTGTAGGTTACTAACTCCGGCAGGCAAGCGGGCAACATATCCATGCTCCGGCAAGCGGCTAGCGTGTCCTGGCACAGGCACGCTAAAGTCGGGAGAGATATCCCCGACAACACGACGCATCGCGTATGGAATGGCGAGGTTGTCCATTCTGTAAGTGGACGCCGTTCTGCCACTGCGCGCGGACTTGACAGTCGTGTCGGATTCCACGCTCTGGGAGGACGAGGAGAACAATGACTCCGGAGTTCGACCTCTTCGCGACGGTGGACGATTTGGAGGCGCGTCCGTGGTGAATGGGCGTGATCGCCTCTGTCGCTCCTCGCGATCGCGGCTGGATTCTCGTCGCTGTGGTCCAGTGCTTGATCCAGCTGGAGGGAGACGTCCCACTCTCAAATCTTCGTCTTGCGGCGCAGAAACGATCGGCGTTGGAGCCGGAATTTCGTCCGCCGGGTAAAACGGAAGAGCGAGACGCGCTTGCTCATCTGCCTCGAGTTGTCGAGTCAGCTGTCGATTTTCATCGACTAAGAGCTGCGCAGCGGCAGCTCGGAGTGCTTTTGACGGGAAAAACCCCGGAAAATCGTTGAAGCACCCGGCGAGCGCCAATTGATGGAGCTCGGTTTGTGTGGCGGGAAATTGCGGCTTCCCGTCACGAACGGACTTTCGGTACCGTTGCACGACCTCCTTCTGGGTCGTTTTGAGGTTCTTCCTCAATTGGGTAAGGGCGCCGTAATTAATGCGGCCGCCCTTGACCACCTTTCGGCGATCGTAACGCTCTCGCGGCGTCACTGGCCACTGGTTGTGCAGCAAGTCTGAAGCGACTTGTCCTGGCGCGCTGTCTTCCATGGTCCAGGGGACTTCGTCGACACCTGGGACGCGAAGACGGTCGATGAACCGGCCCTTGGCTCCGAATCCTTGAAGGGCGGCCCCCGAAAATTCATGGCGCAACTTCCACCACGTATTATGATCCGTCTTGAGTCTTTGGATCTTTTCGGGCAGCGCCGCCCGAAATATCAGCAGATGCTGAGTCGGAACGTGATCCGGGAGTGCGTGAGGCGTTTCCCGATCTCGCTCAATCTAGAGGAAAAAATAAATAAAATGGATTAATTTATTTAATAATTAGCAAACAATTTCTTGTTTGCAATTATTTAAGCTCGAAGCTTGTGGCGGTGAACCACTAAGGGATGTTGGTTGCTATGGCAACTCCCTTCGCACATGCTTGAAGCACGTGACTTTTATAGCCGCCATTTTTAACTTGGAGCGGCTTGTGTTTGATGTCACAAAACTTGACTTTACTCAAATTTCGTGACTGAAACACTTGGTAAAAATATTTTTAATAAATTACCCGTTGTTGGAGCGTTAACTGGACGGCTCCGTTTGCCTCGTCCATTGGCATTTCATCATCTGGATGAAGATTGACGGCTTCGTCTGCCATTTCGCGCTTACGCTTCCTCGATAATTCGGGAATTCTTTCGTCTTGAAAGAAATATTATTGCAATTTAATGTCAATAAATTAATTTTTCATTGAGAAAAATTACTTACAGTTTGAGGAATCGCTGAAAACTGTGGTTCGATATACTATCCGATGCATCCACTTCAAGTTACTTTGAAAAAGTGGCTAAGTTCGTTGATTGGGGAAACGAACTTGTTTTAAGGACGCTGTATGACGTCATTCCTTATAACGACTTATAGACGTTTGTCATCGAATAGCGGACTATTGATGACGTCACGAGTTTGCTCTCATGATCCTTTTGGGATACTTTCAAAAGGTGAAAGGAAAGTTACTTTTCGCCTCGCGGAACGCGGGGTTGCAGGTTGTACTTTGACTTTCTCGAAGCACAATCCAGTTTGTTTAGATTGTCATCTGAATCGTCTTGAGTGTCAGATGAGTTTTCTTTATTTTTTATTGAAGTTTCATCTTCTAAAAATATTTCTTTTTCTAGATTTTCATCGAGAGAAACATTTTCAAGTCGTTTATCGATTTGAGCGACTTCGTCATTTTTTGGTTTCGATATTTCAATCGATTTTGATTCCGTGTCATTAGGAATTTTGGACAATTCTGAGTCATCCAAAGTATTTACGATGTTTTTCGTTTTTTGACCTACTTCTTCCCCTTCCAACCAAATTTCTTGGTTGAACTTAGGAAAATACGGCTGTAATTCGGTGCCGTGGACTGCTGGATAATTTTTATTATCGGCTAGTCGACGAAGTTGAAAGGCGCCACCTTGCAATCTTTTTACAATTACGTATGGCCCTGTTCTTTTCGGAGAAATACCGGCAGAAATTCCTTTTGCGGCATTTGAGAGAATATGTGACTCTCTCCAGACTAAATCATTTTATCTGAAATTATCGAATTTTTTGTCTGATTTTTCGGCATCGACTCGACGCCTTAAATCCAAAACATGAGACATCATATGTTGATACGTCTCCGCGATAATTGCTTCTAATTTCTGCACATACAAGTGCGGATTTTTTGGGTCAATAACCAAAATTCCGTCGGGAATCCTTGGATCCCACGGAATACGTAATTCTCGGAAAAAATTCAAGAAAGCAGGAGAATAATCTCTGCCTCTTGTTACAGTCGTTCTAAGACTGAATGCAAATTCGCGTAGATATTCGTCCCATTGGTCGTGAATATCTAAATAAATCGAAACCATGTATTTAATATCCCTATTTGTTCTTTCCACAGGGTTTGCCTGCGGATGGTATATTGATGTCGTTTTTGGTGACATCCCGAATTTTTTGCAAAATTCTTTATAGACCAATGATCGAAATTGTGGCCCATTATCACTTATAATTTGTCTTGGAAAACCAAAAGTTATTGATAAGTGATATATGCAATTAGCAACTTTAATCGCTGTTGGATTGCACATCGGAAATAATTCCGGCCAATGGTTTGCAATTGATGCTTCCCCCTAGTTATGAAGATATACTAGATGAAATGGAAGAGAAGAAGTCGAAAAAAGATTCTTCTAAAAAAGAGGTAAACAATCCTCATTCCGTTCCGAAGTTACGTGCAAACGTAGCAGGAACTGAAAGTCCAACCTCTGACGCTGAAAAAGCTGAAGAAGAGGGAGAAGGAGAAGATGAGACATTGGCTTTATTGGCCAAAACAGCTGCCTTATTAGCCAAAAATAATTCAGTTGCTGGCAAATGGAAGCCAAGAATGAAGCCTAAAACAGTTTCATTCAATACTGACAAGGTGAATAAAGAAAGAAATTCAAAATCACCTGCAGCATCACCCGAGCGTCGCTCAGACACTCGTTCTCGTTCTGCTTCACCAGCAGGTACGAAAAAGAAGTCACCTTCTACCGATCCCTGCAACTTATGTAAAAAGTTGGGACATTGGCAAAGAGATTGCCCCACTGCTACAAAGAAAGACAAACCAGTAACATCAGCTGAGTTTGAAAAAGCAGTAAAAGTTTTGATGGATTTATTTGCAAAAAACTTATAGACGCAGATCCATCAGGTCTAGTGGATCCTGCGTCCCCTCCGAAATCGGAATCGGAAAATGAAGTTCTGAAATTATTGGAAAAAGTTGAAACTATTCTGGATGAAGTAATTCTTCCAGAAGATGTAAAAAATAAAGAATCCCAAGAAAAAGGGATTGTCAGCGAAAATCTGGCAAAAGATAATTCCAATCTTCAGACAGAAGTCGAAAGTAAAGACGATAGACCAAGCTCAGTTCCAGAAACACCTGGAATTGAGGAATGCATTAAGTTATTTGCAGCTACAACTCTTGAAACCAATGAGTTATTAGATGAGTTGCCATTGGAACCTCCAATTGCAATGCCTTCTAAATTGCGCAAGTTTGAGTGCAAAGTGGCTGGTATTCCCAACAGCCAAGATCTCCCAACGTTAAAATTAGAAACGTTGAAAGGAGTTATAACTGGAATGTTAGACTCGGGAGCAAATAAGAGCTTCCTTGCGACTTCCGTTATCAATCAATTAGGTCTTGAAAAGTACATGCGACCTATCGGACCTGGAGTTCGAGTTACGACAGCAAGTGAAGAAGTCACTCCAGATGGAACGATCCATCTTTCATTTCGGTGGACTCATGACACATTGCGTCATCCGTTCATTGTCATACCAAATAAGTATCCAATGGTACTTTTGGGTTGCGATTTCATGAATAAATTAGGAATCCAACCTAATCCACAGACGATGTCGTGGAATTTCTTGCAACCTGTGGATGCAGATTTACCCTACATTCCGCAAGCGTTGCTAGACCGATATATGGAAAAATTAGAGGAACCTGATTCCTCATTTGTGACTTTCGCAAAAGCTTATGCTGCAAGCGTAACTCAAACTAAAATTGATGAAGAAAATTTCATCCAGAAGTTAGTGGAAGAAGCTAACTTAAATTTGGAGCAATCTAAATTATTAGAAAAAATGTTGATCAAACATAAAAAGATCATTTCTAAAGAACCAGGCAAAACTCACTTAGTTCAACACAAGATTGAGTTAGACACGGACAAACCCATCCGCGTCCCCTTCAAGAGCATAAACCCTCAAAAAAGGGAAATTATCAGACAGCTTTGTCAAGATATGATTGACAAAGATATAGTCGTCAAAGCTGAAGGCGATTACGGGATGCGGCCTGTCTTAGTCATGCGACCAGGCAATGACCCGCGTCTGTGTATCGATTTTCGACCAATCAATACACATACTAAGTACAACCCCCCTCAAATGCCAACTATTGAGGAAATCATGCGAGAAATCGGTGAATTCGAGTGGGTTAGTACGATAGATCTGACCAAGGGATATTGGCAGATAGAGCTTCGTGAAGAAGACAAAGTCAAAACGGCTTTCTGGAGTCCAATGGGAAGGCTTATGTTTAAAGTAATGCCTTTCGGACTTGTTAACGCGCCTACTACTTTCCAAGAATTGATGGAAAAGGTTTTAGGTGATGCTTACCGTAAGTTCGCCTGGGCTTACCTGGACGATATAATCGTCGTATCCAAATCGTTCGAAGAACACGTCAAACATTTGGATATAGTTTTTGCCAAGCTGCAAGAAGCAAACTTGCATGCCCACCCTGGAAAAACTCATTTGTGTAGAAAGGAATTAATTTTCCTGGGATACAAAGTAGGAGTCAATGGACTCAGCGTCGACCCTAAAAAAGTCGCCGCCATCACTGAATTTCCCGCTCCTACAAATTTGAAGGAGCTGCAGAGATTTCTAGGCATGGTAAATTTCTTCCATCGCCTAATCAAGAATTTGGCTACGGTGGCAGAACCACTACGGCCACTCTTGAAAAATGGGAAAACTGAACGAGTTACCCAAATCGATCATAGTGCATGAAGAGGACAATAATATTGTCGCTTTTTGTCACAAAATCCATGATCCATCAGGGACACCTGATATCGAGTTAAGAGCTATGATGGCTAAACAATTCGAGTTGCCGACAAATAATGTTTTAATCAAAGCATTTGCAGCCAAAATTGCTAAGCAATTGGACTGCGATCCTCCAACGAGGAACGACATTATTGAGGCACAAAAACAAGATAAATTCTGCCAAATAATTCGTAATTTTATTGTAAATAAAATATACCCAGAATATCTGTACAATGCTCCAAACAAAAATCATTTCAAAAGAGTAGCAAGTACTTACCTTATTGAAGACGATATGTTACTTCATTATCATCCTACCTCTACAGATGAATTAGGAGAGGATGGTAGGGCGCTCAAAGTTGTAGTACCCAAAAAATTGATTTATAAAATCATTTGGTTGATGAACGGACATCCCTTATCTGGTCACCCAGGTATAGCACGAACTATGTACCGAACTCGAAGAGTGTACACCTGGAAAGGCATGAAACGCGACATAACTCGCTTTATCCAACATTGCCAAGGATGCCAGGCTTGTAAACCAAGATCGAAGACAGAAATGGAGGCTGCTCAAATGGGACCTTACGGACCTTTTGACTGCCTCAGCGTTGACTTATCTGGTCCAAAGCCACGGACTAGAAAGAATAATACGCATATTTGTGTAGTGCTTGATATAGCAACACATTGGCCGGAATTATTTCCGATGTGCAATCCAACAGCGATTAAAGTTGCTAATTGCATATATCACTTATCAATAACTTTTGGTTTTCCAAGACAAATTATAAGTGATAATGGGCCACAATTTCGATCATTGGTCTATAAAGAATTTTGCAAAAAATTCGGGATGTCACCAAAAACGACATCAATATACCATCCGCAGGCAAACCCTGTGGAAAGAACAAATAGGGATATTAAATACATGGTTTCGATATATTTAGATATTCACGACCAATGGGACGAATATCTACGCGAATTTGCATTCAGCCTTAGAATGACTGTAACAAGAGGCAGAGATTATTCTCCTGCTTTCTTGAATTTTTTCCGAGAATTACGTATTCCGTGGGATCCAAGGATTCCCGACGGAATTTTGGTTATTGACCCAAAAAATCCGCACTTGTATGTGCAGAAATTAGAAGCAATTATCGCGGAGACGTATCAACATATGATGTCTCATGTTTTGGATTTAAGGCGTCGAGTCGATGCCGAAAAATCAGACAAAAAATTCGATAATTTCAGACAAAATGATTTAGTCTGGAGAGAGTCACATATTCTCTCAAATGCCGCAAAAGGAATTTCTGCCGGTATTTCTCCGAAAAGAACAGGGCCATACGTAATTGTAAAAAGATTGCAAGGTGGCGCCTTTCAACTTCGTCGACTAGCCGATAATAAAAATTATCCAGCAGTCCACGGCACCGAATTACAGCCGTATTTTCCTAAGTTCAACCAAGAAATTTGGTTGGAAGGGGAAGAAGTAGGTCAAAAAACGAAAAACATCGTAAATACTTTGGATGACTCAGAATTGTCCAAAATTCCTATTGACACGGAATCGAAATCGATTGAAATATCGAAACCAAAAAATGACGAAGTCGCTCAAATCGATAAACGACTTGAAAATGTTTCTCTCGATGAAAATCTAGAAAAAGAAATATTTTTAGAAGATGAAACTTCAATAAAAAATAAAGAAAACTCATCTGACACTCAAGACGATTCAGATGACAATCTAAACAAACTGGATTGTGCTTCGAGAAAGTCAAAGTACAACCTGCGACCCCGCGTTCCGCGAGGCGAAAAGTAACTTTCCTTTCACCTTTTGAAAGTATCCCAAAAGGATCATGAGAGCAAACTCGTGACGTCATCAATAGTCCGCTATTCGATGACAAACGTCTATAAGTCGTTATAAGGAATGACGTCATACAGCGTCCTTAAAACAAGTTCGTTTCCCCAATCAACGAACTTAGCCACTTTTTCAAAGTAACTTGAAGTGGATGCATCGGATAGTATATCGAACCACAGTTTTCAGCGATTCCTCAAACTGTAAGTAATTTTTCTCAATGAAAAATTAATTTATTGACATTAAATTGCAATAATATTTCTTTCAAGACGAAAGAATTCCCGAATTATCGAGGAAGCGTAAGCGCGAAATGGCAGACGAAGCCGTCAATCTTCATCCAGATGATGAAATGCCAATGGACGAGGCAAACGGAGCCGTCCAGTTAACGCTCCAACAACGGGTAATTTATTAAAAATATTTTTACCAAGTGTTTCAGTCACGAAATTTGAGTAAAGTCAAGTTTTGTGACATCAAACACGAGCCGCTCCAAGTTAAAAATGGCGGCTATAAAAGTCACGTGCTTCAAGCATGTGCGAAGGGAGTTGCCATAGCAACCAACATCCCTTAGTGGTTCACCGCCACAAGCTTCGAGCTTAAATAATTGCAATCAAGAAATTGTTTGCTAATTATTAAATAAATTAATCCATTTTATTTATTTATTCCTCTAGATTGAGCGAGATTGGGAAACGCCTCACGCACTCCCGGATCACGTTCCGACTCAGCATCCGCTGATATTTCGGGCGGCGCTGCCCGAAAAGATCCAAAGACTCAAGACGGATCATAATACGTGGTGGAAGTTGCGCCATGAATTTTCGGGGGCCGCCCTTCAAGGATTCGGAGCCAAGGGCCGGTTCATCGACCGTCTTCGCGTCCCAGGTGTCGACGAAGTCCCCTGGACCATGGAAGACAGCGCGCCAGGACAAGTCGCTTCAGACTTGCTGCACAACCAGTGGCCAGTGACGCCGCGAGAGCGTTACGATCGCCGAAAGGTGGTCAAGGGCGGCCGCATTAATTACGGCGCCCTTACCCAATTGAGGAAGAACCTCAAAACGACCCAGAAGGAGGTCGTGCAACGGTACCGAAAGTCCGTTCGTGACGGGAAGCCGCAATTTCCCGCCACACAAACCGAGCTCCATCAATTGGCGCTCGCCGGGTGCTTCAACGATTTTCCGGGGTTTTTCCCGTCAAAAGCACTCCGAGCTGCCGCTGCGCAGCTCTTAGTCGATGAAAATCGACAGCTGACTCGACAACTCGAGGCAGATGAGCAAGCGCGTCTCGCTCTTCCGTTTTACCCGGCGGACGAAATTCCGGCTCCAACGCCGATCGTTTCTGCGCCGCAAGACGAAGATTTGAGAGTGGGACGTCTCCCTCCAGCTGGATCAAGCACTGGACCACAGCGACGAGAATCCAGCCGCGATCGCGAGGAGCGACAGAGGCGATCACGCCCATTCACCACGGACGCGCCTCCAAATCGTCCACCGTCGCGAAGAGGTCGAACTCCGGAGTCATTGTTCTCCTCGTCCTCCCAGAGCGTGGAATCCGACACGACTGTCAAGTCCGCGCGCAGTGGCAGAACGGCGTCCACTTACAGAATGGACAACCTCGCCATTCCATACGCGATGCGTCGTGTTGTCGGGGATATCTCTCCCGACTTTAGCGTGCCTGTGCCAGGACACGCTAGCCGCTTGCCGGAGCATGGATATGTTGCCCGCTTGCCTGCCGGAGTTAGTAACCTACAGCTCCGGCCGTTTTTTAACGAGTCTTTCGGACCCCAGTGGACCTGCTACGAGCAGCAGCCCATTAGAGCGCAGCAAGAAGTGCTCAAGAAGCTGGACGCCTACCAAAGCGCCCAGCTAGCCGAATCGCAGAAGGATTGGCAGAGACTAGCTGAAAGGCTAGAACTCTCCGACATCAAAACGATTGATGATCCCCGTTTGATAGATTTTCAGCGTCAGCTGATTCCGGGGATGACTAGGGTGTTGTACCCTGGTGTTCTTCCTTCGCCAGGACAGGCGTTGGCGGCCATTACCTACCTGTGGACCGCCCCGATGGGCCTGTCGGAGGAAAAAGTCGAGCTGTGGTACCACGTCAGGCTCGACCCGCCCACGATCTTGGCAGAGCTGACTAAGCAAGTCGTAGCAAACGGCGAGACCGAAGAAGAGGCCGCCGTTCGGTTGAGGACCGAGTGGTCATTTGCGAAGGCCACAGCGCAGCAGGCTCGAAGCGTTCCGCCTCCCGCTACCTGCGCTACAGCGGCCGCATCATTAGCTGCTTTCCAGTCGGCTCAAGAAGCGCCTGGATGTTCGTTTTGGACGGAGAACCGAAGAAGTTCTCAAACTCCATCCGGAGTTCAAGCGGTGACGATGCCCCGCATGCTCCCAGGCGCTGGTCGAGCCCAAGGACGAGGGAATTTGCCCTCGCCAACCTCCGCACCCGCGTTGGTTTTTGCTGGCTCGCCGAGCCAGTTCGACGACGTCGGGGCTAAAGACTCACGTCCGCCGCCTCCGCCGCCGCCAGTCAAGCCAATAAAGAAGGAATCGGCCTTCAAAACGTTGATGCGGTTGTACCCGCATTTTTACTTAACGCCGGACACACGGACGGTGTTAAGTAACGACAGTAAACTCTCGAGACGAGTGTTTATGTGGCTCGAGGACCACATCCGGGTATTGAGCCCACCGTCGGTTCTCCATGACCGGCTCCTGAAGGCGCGATTGGCGCCAATGGATCCGATAGAGTTCGCGGCTATGGGGTTCTTCAACCGAGTAAATTCGGCAAGGATCCTCCAGGTTTGGCTTCACGTCAACCCTGGAATGGTCTCAGGACCAAACGCAGGTCGCGACCTGTGTATCGTCAACGAGCGATCAGATCCGCGGAACAACGCCACGGACATGATGCGCCCATCGACGCCTGAGAAGAGTCAAAGCATGGACGAATCTTAAATTGGATTCGTTCATTTCTCTCCATGTAAGATTCGTCTTAAATGGGGGGATGTGTGGTGATCTCAAATATTTCACCAACTTAGAAGATAAATTAATTGTGTCTTCTAATTAATTTGACTGTGGCACACGCCAAGTCAGATCATGTGACGAAGGGGAGGAAACTTCCCTAGGCACATATCACCCCAGGTTGGCTGGGGTGAAAACGGTAATTAACCGTTATGGTGCAATATTGGGCAATAATCCTTTGTTGCACCAGTTTCAGCTAATTGCGCAGATTATCTGCGCAATATTGAAGCGTGCTGGGCTCGCGCCCTAGCTTCAATCGGGACTCTTGACAAAAATACACAACCCACAACATCACTGCGATATTTGCTCCGACAATACGTATTGACAGTGGACCGTGTAACCGTCAAGTTTCACCAGCTTGCTTTGTAACGACTTACAAAGCCAGCAATCTTGCTTGAATTAGCCGTCGCTAATTCCAGCTATCGAATCGAGAAGTAGAAGTTCCCGTGTCGCGTGAACCATCGCCGTCGCAGCAGCGCGAACTGTTGCCACCGCCATCGAACGTGAACGGACGCCTGTAGACGTGAACCACCGCCGCCGAGCCGTCGTACGAGCTGCAGAAGACTCACCGTGAACCATCGTCCCAGGACCATCGTACGTGTGAGTGTCGAGAGGAAAATAGCGAAAGCCATTTTCCTAACAACTTTGGTTGTCAAGCGCATTTGCCGCGCTTTGTAGCTTGCAACAGTCGTTGCAAGCCCTTCCATTGTTCTTTTTCCCGCTCTTTATTTCGCGACTCGTCGCTCTTAATAAATACATATTTCATACTAGTCATTGTAATTAAACGAATAAAAAGTGTATATTTTATTGATAAAACTGTCTTTTTATTTCTCTTACTTAAAATTAACCCTAGATAATTAACGGCCGCGATTGTAAGTCTTTTAAAGCGTTCACCTGCGGTTTCACGCTTGTTTATTAGAAATAAGTGTGATAAAAACCCGGATCGCAGCAAGATTCATGAAGAATTCCCCTTGGGGGACCCTTGGAAAAATGCTGGAAAAATGCTGGAAAAATGCTGGAAAAATGCTGAAAAAATGCTGGAAAAATGCTGGAAAAATGCTGGAAAAATGCTGGAAAAATGCTGGAAAAATGCTGGAAAAATGCTGAAAAAATGCTGGAAAAATGCTGGAAAAATGCTGGAAAAATGCTTGAAAAATGCTGGAAAAATGCTGGAAAAATGCTGGAAAAATGCTGGAAAAATGCTGGAAAAATGCTGGAAAAATGCTGGAAATCTCCTTTGGAGGATTCTTGGGAGATTCATGAAGAATTCCCCTTGGGGGACCCTTGGAAAAATGCTGGAATAATGCTGGAAAAATGCTGGAAAATTGCTGGAAAAATGCTGGAAAAATGCTGGAAAAATGCTGGAAAAATGCTTGAAAAATGCTGGAAAAATGCTGCAAATCTTTTTTGGAGGACTCTTGGGAGATTCATGAAGAATTCCCCTTGGAAGACTTTTCGGAGATTCTTGAAAAATTTGCCTTGGAGGACCCTTGGTAGATTCTTGAAAAATCTCTCTTGGGGGACCCTTTGGAGATTCTTGAAAAATCCCCCTTGGGGGACCCTTGGGAGATTCATGAAGAATTCCCGTCTGGGGACCCTTGGGAGATTCTTGAAAAATCTCTCTTGGGGGACCCTTTGGAGATTCTTGAAAAATTTCCCTTGGGGGATCCTTGGGAGATTCATAAAGAATTCCCGTCTGAGGACCCTTGGGAGATTCTTGAAAAATCCCACCTGGGGGACCCTAGGCAGATTCATGAAGAATTCCCCTTGGGGAACCCTTGGAAAAATGCTGGAAAAATGCTGGAAAAATGCTGGAAAAATGCTGGAAAAATGCTGGAAAAATGCTGGAAAAATGCTGGAAAAATGCTGGAAAAATGCTGGAAAAATGCTAGAAAAATGCTGGAAAAATGCTGGAAAAATGCTGGAAAAATGCTGGAAAAATGCTGGAAAAATGCTGGAAAAATGCTGGAAAAATGCTGGAAAAATGCTGGAAAAATGCTGGAAAAATGCTGGAAAAATGCTGGAAAAATGCTGGAAAAATGCTGGAAAAAGGCTGGAAAAATGCTGGAAATCTCCTTTGGAGGACTCTTGGGAGATTCATGAAGAATTCCCCTTGGGGGACCCTTCGGAGATTCTTGAAAAATTTGCCTTGGAAGACCCTTGGTAGATTCTTGAAAAATCTACCTTGGGGGACCCTTGGGAGATTCATGAAGAATTCCCCTTGGGAGACCCTTAGGAGATTCTTGAAAAATTCTCCTTGGGAGAGTCTTGAGAGATTCTTGAAAAATCTCCCTTGGGGGACCCTTCGGAGATTCTTGAAAAATTCGCCTTGGAGGACCCTTGGTAGATTCTTGAAAAATCTCCCTTGGGAGACCCTTTGGAGATTCTTGAAAAATCCTCCTTGGGGTACCCTTGGGAGATTCATGAAGAATTCCCGTCTGGGGACCCTTGGGAGATTCTTGAAAAATCCCCCCTGGGGGACCCTTGGCAGATTCATGAAGAATTCTCCTTGGGGAACCCTTGGAAAAATGCTGGAAAAATGCTGGAAAAATGCTGGAAAAATGCTGGAAAAATGCTAGAAAAATGCTGGAAAAATGCTGGAAAAATGCTGAAAAAATGCTGGAAAAATGCTGGAAAAATGCTGGAAAAATGCTGGAAAAATGTTGGAAAAATGCTGGAAAAATGCTGGAAAAATGCTGGAAAAATGCTGGAAAAATGCTGGAAAAATGCTGGAAAAATGCTGGAAAAATGCTGGAAAAATGCTGGAAAAATGCTGGAAAAATGCTGGAAAAATGCTGGAAAAATGCTGAAAAAATGCTGGAAAAATGCTGGCAAAATGCTGGAAATCTTCTTTGGAGGACTCTTGGGAGATTCATGAAGAATTCCCCTTGGGGGACCCTTCAAAGATTCTTGAAAAATTCGCTTTGGAGGACCCTTGGTAGATTCTTGAAAAATCTCCCTTGGGGGACCCTTTGGAGATTCTTGAAAAATCCCCCTTGGGGGACCCTTGGGAGATTCATGAAGAATTCCCGTCTGGGGACCCTTGGCAGATTCATGAAGAATTCCCTTTGGGGGACCCTTGGAAAAATGCTGAAAAAATGCTGGAAATCTCCCTTGGAGGACCCTTGGGAGATTCATGAAGAATTCCCCTTGGGGGACCCTCGGGAGATTCATGAAGAATTCCCGTCTGGGGACCCTTGGGAGATTCTGGAAAAATCTCCCTTGGGGGACCCTTGGCAGATTCATGAAGAATTCCTCTTGGGGGACCCTTGGAAAAATGCTGGAAATATGCTGGAAAAATGCTGGAAAAATGCTGGAAAAATGCAGGAATAATGCTGGAAAAATGCTGGAAAAATGCTGGAAAAATGCTGGAAAAATGCTGGAAAAATGCTGGAAATCTCTCTTGGAGGACCCTTGGGAGATTGATGAAGAATTTCCCTTGGACGACCCTTGGGAAATTCTTGAAAAATTCTTCTTGGGGGACCCTTCGGAGATTCTTGAAAAATTCGCCTTGGAGGACCCTTGGTAGATTCTTGAAAAATCTCCCTTGGGGGACCTTTTGGAGATTCTTGAAAAATCCTCCTTGGAGGACCCTTGAGAGATTCATGAAGAATTTCCATCTGGGGACCCTTGGGAGATACTTGAAAAATCTCTCTTGGGGGACTCTTGGCAGATTCATGAAGAATTCCTTTTGGGGACCCTTGGAAAAATGCTGGAAAAATGCTGGAAAAATGCTGGAAAAATGCTGGAAAATGCTGGAAAAATGCTGGAAAAATGCTGGAAAAATGCTGGAAAAATGCTGGAAAAATGCTGGAAATCTCCCTTGGAGGACCCTTGGGAGATTCATGAAGAATTCTCCTTGGGAGACCCTTGGGAGATTCTTGAAAAATTTTCCTTGGAAGACCCTTGGGAGATTCTTGAAAAATTCCCCTTGGAAGACCCTTAAGAGATTCTTGAAAAATCTCTTTTGGGGTATCCTTGGGAGATTTTTGAAAAATTCCCCTTGGAAGACCCTTGAGAGATTCTTGAAAAATCTCCCTTGGGGGACCCTTGGCAGATTCATGAAGAATTCTCCTTGGGGGACCCTTGGAAAAA
Source organism: Strigamia acuminata (assembly GCA_949358305.1). NCBI lineage: Eukaryota > Metazoa > Arthropoda > Chilopoda > Geophilomorpha > Linotaeniidae > Strigamia > Strigamia acuminata. The sequence continues at coordinate 2,822,050 of OX442320.1, read as the reverse complement.
TGCTGGAAAAATGCAGGAAAAATGCTGGAAAAATGCTGGAAAAATGCAGGAAAAATGCTGGAAAAATGCTGGAAAAATGCTGGAAAAATGCTGGAAAAATGCTGGAAAAATGCTGGAAAAATGCTGGAAAAATGCTGGAAAAATGCTAGAAAAATGCTGGAAAAATGCTGGAAAAATGCTGGAAAAATGCTGAAAAAATGCTGAAAAAATGCTGGAAAAATGCTGGAAAAATGCTGGAAAAATGCTGGAAAAATGCTGGAAAAATGCTGGAAAAATGCTGGAAAAATGCTGGAAAAATGCTGGAAAAATGCTGGAAAAATGCTGGAAAAATGCTGGAAAAATGCTGGAAATCTCCTTTGGAGGACTCTTGGGAGATTCATGAAGAATTCCCCTTGGGGGACCCTTCGGAGATTCTTGAAAAATTTGCCTTGGAGGACCCTTGGTAGATTCTTGAAAAATCTCTCTTGGAGGACCCTTTGGAGATTCTTGAAAAATCCCCCTTGGGGGACCCTTGGGAGATTCATGAAGAATTCCCGTCTGGGGACTCTTGGGAGATTCATGAAGAATTCCCCTTGGGGGACCCTTCGGAGATTCTTGAAAAATTTGCCTTGGAGGACCTGTGAGTCAATTACGATCCGTTCATGTTAAAGGTAAAGGTAAGACTAACTTTATTCAACAAATTCAAAATGGCGTACAACGGGATTTACGGTAGCCAATCCGCAAACCCCCAATAATCATGGGGCGCCCCCTTACGGTAAAGGAGTGGACACTGGACGGGGGTCAGAGTCCGCCGTCCGGGAGTCACACGCCCCCCCCAACACAGGGCAATCGTCCCTTGATTGCGGGAAAAACGGCTTCAGTTGTGAACAGTGAGCCGTCCAAGTTCGATTTCCGTCGTCCAGGGTAACCGTGTTGTTCCCCAGGCGTTCGCTGACGGTGTACGGACCGGAATACAGGTTCTCGAATTTCGATCCGCGCTTCCCTTTGGAATACATCACGCTGTCCCCGACGCCGAATGCGTTTTCCTTGCGATGCTCGTCGAAACGTGACTTCTGGCGAGCTTGGGACGTGCGCAAGTTCGTGCGCGCTGTGTCGCGTCGTTCGAGGAGCTGAAGGAGTGGACCTGAATCGGAATCCTCGAATACATCGGCGGCGTCGGACTTGTTTGGAGGTGAAAATGCGTGCACGAGTTCGAATGGGGTAAACTGCGTCGATGCCTGTCGGTTCGTGTTTAAACCCCAAACGACGGCGTCAAGGTGAGGCACCCACTTGGTCTCGTTCGAGTCGAATTTGCGGAGTCCCTGGACGATAGACTGGATTGTGCGTTCCGCCAATCCGTTGGCTTGATGGTGGTACGGTGGAGAAGTTTCCAATTCGATGTGGAACTCGTCGCAAAATCCGGCCATTTCTGCCGACACGAAACTCGAAAATGCGTCGGAAATAATTTTGCGGGGAGCGCCAAAACGCTTAACAACCTCCCTTCTCAAGGCGGCGATAGTTGTCGAAGCCTTCGTGTCCTTGACGGGGGTAGCGATGACGAAATGGGTAGCGAGGTCGACGAACACCAAAAAGTGAGAAAACCGTGCGTGCGGGCGGTACGGGCCGGCGTGGTCCATCGCGATGGCTTCGAATGGTCTGGAAGGAACCTGGCGTGGGGCGAGGAGACCGGGGGCTTTGCAGGTGAGCCGGTTGTGCGACAAACAGTGGCGGCACGTTCTCACCACTTCCTCCGTCTGCTGCAGCATGCGGGTCCACCAATGTCTTCGTTGAAGGCGAGACAACGTCTTTTTCGCATCCGAATGGGATCCCTCGACGTGTGCGGAAATAATTAACTGCTCGGTAAGCGATGCGGGAACCACAACTTTCAAATGCGACTTTCCGTCGTTCGTAAAGCGTCTGCACAAAACTCCGTCGAGCTCGGCGAAATTGGAGGAGTCGACCCTGGCTTCGCTGCAGAACGCGTCGTTTTGCTGTTCGGAAATGAGACGATGATTGCGAGCGACCACGACCGCAAGCACTGTCCTCGTTGCGCGTGCCTCGTCGAAGTTCTCGGCAATGCGGGAAAGCGCGTCGGGAATCGTGTTTTTGGCGCCTTCTTTATGTTTAACTGTGAACGAAAATTCTTGCAAATCGAGGATCCAACGAGCGTACTTTCGGTTGATGTCTTTCTTTGTAGTAAGGTGCGCCACTGCCCAGTTATCCGTAATCACAGTAAACTTGACGAGTGGGGCCAGGTAGAATCGGAATTTCTCGGTGACTGCCCAATGCACTGCCAAACACTCGAGTTCGTTTGAATGCGCCGACTCGTACGATTTGGGGATCGACCGACTTGCGAACGCGATCGTCACCGTATTGCCGTCGTGGATCTGTTGCAGGCAAGCACCGAGGCCGTCGTAAGAAGCGTCGACGCTGAGAATTGTTTCGCAATCGTTTCGAAAATGCGCTAGCGGGATACAGCGGAGAAGTTCGCCACGCATGTGCTCGATAGCGGCGTAATGGTCGGGAGTAAGCGTAAATTGTACATTCTTACGAGTCAGCAGCGTAAGCGTCTTCACTTTGGCGGCGAAATTCGGGATGAAACGGCGGTAATAACTGGCGAAACCGAGGAATGCGCGGAGGTGCTTCACCGTAGCAAACTTTGTAAAACGCGACACTGCTTCAAGGCGAGCGGGGTCGGTGCGGCGACCGGCGGCAGACACGAAATATCCCAAAAAACGAATCTCCCTTGACAACAGCTGGCATTTAGAGAGGTGGATCTTCAGTCCCTTGCGAATAATATTCTGCAACAACAAATCAAAATTAGCAATAAGAGAATCGATTAAAGCGTGTGCTTGAGCGACGTCGTCGACATAAGGTTCGGTAGCGGGGATGTCAACGCAGATATCGTCCATTGTCTCCTGCATGATAAAAGGAGAGTTCGCCATCCCCATAGGCATTCGTAGCAATTCCTGGTGACCGTCGGGAGTCCAAAACCCGATAATCGATTGGTCACGAGCACGAATCTTGATATTATAAAAGGCTTGGGCGACATCGACGGTATTGAAAAACACCGGTTGGTTGTACGTAAGTCTTTCCAGAGTCTCGTCGATGGTCGGCATACGGTAAACTTTTAGGTTAAGTTTGGCGTTGAGCGGGCGCAAATCCAGCACGATTCGGCGAGGGGTAGTAACGTTCGAGGGATTGTTGACAACAAATAGGCGGAAATTGTTGCGCGAAGTTGAAGGGCGACAAATTCCGAGCTTTTGCCAATTTCGGATCGATTCGGATACAAACGCTGCGTCTTTTTCGTTAAAACGGATCGGTTTCTCCCGAATTGGGGCGTCGTCGGTGAGAGAAATATCGCATTCGACGTCTGGACACAACCCAAGAGGCGCACTATGGGTAAATGCGGCGTAATTACGAATGCAAACTTCGCGGAGCGCTTCCTTCTGCACGTTCGTCACCGAGGAATCGACCAAACCAATTCGCGACTCCAAATCCGTCAGGAAAGCGAGATCCGACTTCGCATCGCGTACCGTTGCGACCTGGGATTCGACGGCAAACAACATGTCTTTACGTGCCGTATTACTCGCGCTCAGCTCGTCCCAGCGGCGCTCGTGCTTGGTAACGGGGAAGGCCGCACTGGGGGTGGGCGAACAGGAAGGAGGGACCCACGCTCGGATGAAATGCACGGATTTCGACTGCGACTTCTGCGGGACCTTGTTAATGGTGATGGTGCCACCCGACTCGGTGCACCACGACATGTGCTCGCTGTCACGGAACGGCGTGCCTAACAGCATCTCGTACGGCGACTCGTCCAGCACGGCGACGTCGTTTACCCGAAATTGTTCGTTCCCGATGGTAATGTTTACCGAGGTATAGCCGATGGGAGTCGCGGAACCGTTCAGGCCGTTCAGGCGGTTGTTCGAAGTATTTGGGCGGATCTGCGACTTGTCCACGATGCAATCGCTCCGGATCAGACATACGTTTGCGCCTTGGTCGAAAATCGTTTCGACCGTGCGTTGCGCCTCCGAAACGAACACATCAACGATAGAAAACCCCGTACTTGGGTATTTCGAATGGAACGTGCACAAAACGAGTTTGGCGGGGGCGGGAACGGACGTTTTGGGTTGCGGACAGGTGAAAGACGTGTGGCCCCAGGCCTGGCAACAATAGCATTGTGTTTTAGTCATATCGTCGCCTCGTTTATAATCGTTCGAGTTCGTTCGGGCCTGGTTCCCACGTGTGCGATTCGAATTAGTACGTCTCGGCTGGTCGGTCGGCGATTCTGGCGTTTGTCCGCGATTGGAGACGGACGGCGACTTCGAGGTGGAAGAGGCCGAGGCGCTGGGTCGCCACGACATATTGTCGAGTCCGCGGATATATTTGATTACGGCGGGGATCGGCCAATCCTTCGTCATATACAGGCTATTTTTCATACTATAGTTCGATATTCCTTCGATAACCATCAGAACGATGTCTTCGGACTGCACGGGAAAATTTCGCTTCGTCGAATCGATTAGTGCAAACTTGGCGACGGCGTAATCGATCAACGATTCGTCCTTCTTCTGCGTACACGCGTTCATTCGGTCCTTCCACTGGAACATTGTTTCGTTGGCGCCGAGGAACTCGGTAATCGAGTGTTCCCACTCGGCCCACGTGTCGAAAGCCTCTCCCTGCATTGTGTACCAGTGCAGCGCCTGGTCCCGGAGCAGACCGTTAGCCTGGATGAGTTTCGTTTCCTCCGTCCAGCCACCGATCTTCGCAGCCCTGTCGATTCGGCGGATAAACTGCCATACGTCGTCGTTCTTGGAGCCGGAGAAGGGCTGGAGAAATTTTGCAGAATGCAGGCCGTGTTTAATCTGCAACTCGGGGATCGTAACGATCGGGGCGGCGGGCGGCGGGGCGGGAGGCAACGGGTCCGGGGTGTTTAAAATTTTGGCAGACAAAAGAGCGACAATTGCCTTCAAATCCGTCAGGTCGGCGACGATATTTGGGACCGGAACCGGATTAACGGGTGGATGCGGCACGGCAGCCAGAACTGGATCGACGGGCAGCAGAAGCGCGGCGGCGGCGCGTCTTTCGTGGTTATCGGTAACCAACGCGTCGGCCAACAGTTGCTTCGATGCTGTGGCGATCATCGGGATCTCGCGCGCGTCGACTTCAGCGCGCAATTCTTCGTGGGAACACCGCATCAAGAGACCGGCGTTCGTGCAATTCAAAAGGTCGGCCAGCGTGGCCTCGTCTAATTCCGCCATTACGAGATTTCGTACCGTAATTTGTGGAAAATTTCGTTCGTTCGTGTCGTATATACGTGTCGTTCGTACGTATCGTTCGTTCCGTTCGTTTCAGTTGTTATTTGTAGATAAGAACCGTCAACTGCGCCATGTGAGTCAATTACGATCCGTTCATGTTAAAGGTAAAGGTAAGACTAACTTTATTCAACAAATTCAAAATGGCGTACAACGGGATTTACGGTAGCCAATCCGCAAACCCCCAATAATCATGGGGCGCCCCTTACGGTAAAGGAGTGGACACTGGACGGGGGTCAGAGTCCGCCGTCCGGGAGTCACAGGACCCTTGGTAGATTCTTGAAAAATCTCTCTTGGGGGACCCTTTGGAGATTCTTGGAAAATCCCCCTTGGGGGACCCTTGGGAGATTCATGAAGAATTCCCGTCTGGGGACTCTTGGGAGATTCTTGAAAAATCTCTCTTGGGGAACCCTTTGGAGATTCTTGAAAAATTTTCCTTGGGGGATCCTTGGGAGATTCATAAAGAATTCCCGTCTGAGGACCCTTGGGCGATTCTTGAAAAATCCCACCTGGGGGACCCTAGGCAGATTCATGAAGAATTCCTCTTGGGGAACCCTTGGAAAAATGCTGGAAAAATGCTAGAAAAATGCTGGAAAAATGCTGGAAAAATGCTGGAAAAATGCTGGAAAAATGCTGGAAAAATGCTGGAAAAATGCTGGAAAAATGCTGGAAAAATGCTGGAAATCTCTCTTGGAGGACCCTTGGGAGATTGATGAAGAATTCCCCTTGGAGGACCCTTGGGAAATTGTTGAAAAATTCTTCTTGGGGGATCCTTGGGAGATTGTTGAAAAATTCCCCTTTTGGGACCCTTGGGAGATTCTTGAAAAATCTTCCTTGGGGGACCCTTGGCAGATTCATGAAGAATTCCCCTTGGGGGACCCTTGGAAAAATGCTGGAAAAATGCTAGAAAAATGCTGGAAAATTGCTGGAAAAATGCTGGAAAAATGCTGGAAAAATGCTGGAAAAATGCTGGAAATCTCCTTTGGAGGACTCTTGGGAGATTCATGAAGAATTCCCCTTGGGGGACCCTTCGGAGATTCTTGAAAAATTCGCCTTGGAGGACCCTTGGTAGATTCTTGAAAAATCTCCTTTGGCGGACCTTTTGGAGATTCTTGAAAAATCCTCCTTGGAGGACCCTTGAGAGATTCATGAAGAATTCCCGTCTGGGGACCCTTGGGAGATTCTTGAAAAATCTTTCTTGGGGGACTCTTGGCAGATTCATGAAGAATTCCCCTTGGGGACCCTTGGAAAAATGCTGGAAAAATGCTGGAAAAATGCTGGAAAAATGCTGGAAAAATGCTGGAAAAATGCTGGAAAAATGCTGGAAAAATGCTGGAAAAATGCTGAAAAAATGCTGGAAAAATGCTGGAAAAATGCTGGAAAAATGCTGGAAAAATGCTGGAAAAATGCTGGAAAAATGCTGGAAAAATGCTGGAAAAATGCTGGAAAAATGCTGGAAATCTCCTTTGGAGGACTCTTGGGAGATTCATGAAGAATTCTCCTTGGGAGACCCTTGGGAAATTCTTGAAAAATTTCCCTTGGAAGACCCTTGGTAGATTCTTAAAAAATCTCCCTTGGGGGACCTTTTGGAGATTCTTGAAAAATCCTCCTTGGAGAACCCTTGAGAGATTCATGAAGAATTCCCGTCTGGGGACCCTTGGGAGATTCTTGAAAAATCTCTCTTGAGGGACTCTTGGCAGATTCATGAAGAATTCCCCTTGGTGACCCTTGGAAAAATGCTGGAAAAATGCTGGAAAAATGCTGGAAAAATGCTGGAAAACTGCTGGAAAACTGCTGGAAAAATGCTGGAAAAATGCTGGAAAAATGCTGGAAATCTCCCTTGGAGGACCCTTGGGAGATTCATGAAGAATTCTCCTTGGGAGACCCTTGGGAAATTCTTGAAAAATTTCCCTTGGAAGACTCTTGGGAGATTCTTGAAACATTCTCCTTAGAAGACCCTTAAGAGATTCTTGAAAAATCTCCCTGGGGGTTTCCTTGGGAGATTTTTGAAAAATTCCCCTTGGAAGACCCTTGAGAGATTCTTGAAAAATCTCCCTTGGGGGACCCTTGGCAGATTCATAAAGAATTCTCTTTGGGGGACCCTTGAAAAAATGCTAGAAAAATGCTGGAAAAATGCTGGAAAAATGCTGGAAAAATGCTGGAAAAATGCTGAAAAAATGCTGGAAAAATGCTGGAAAAATGCTGGAAAAATGCTGGAAAAATGCTGGAAACATGCTGGAAAAAAGCTGGAAAAATGCTGGAAAAATGCTGGAAAAATGCTGGAAAAATGCTGGAAAAATGCTGGAAAAACGCTGGAAAAATGCTGGAAAAAAGCTGGAAAAATGCTGGAAAAATGCTGGAAAAATGCTGGAAAAATGCTGGAAAAATGCTGGAAAAATGCTGGAAAAATGCTGGAAAAATGCTGGAAAAATGCTGGAAAAATGCTGGAAAAATGCTAGAAAAATGCTGGAAAAATGCTGGAAAAATGCTGGAAAAATGCTGGAAAAATGCTGGAAAAATGCTGGAAAAATGCTGGAAAAATGCTGGAAAAATGCTGGAAAAATGCTGGAAAAATGCTGGAAAAATGCTGGAAAAATGCTGGAAAAATGCTGGAAAAATGCTGGAAAAATGCTGGAAAAATGCTGGAAAAATGCTGGAAAAATGCTGGAAATCTCTCTTGGAGGACCCTTGGGAGATTCTTGAAGAATTCCCCTTGGTGACCCTTGGAAAAATGCTGGAAAAATGCTGGAAAAATGCTGGAAAAATGCTGGAAAACTGCTGGAAAACTGCTGGAAAAATGCTGGAAAAATGCTGGAAAAATGCTGGAAATCTCCCTTGGAGGACCCTTGGGAGATTCATGAAGAATTCTCCTTGGGAGACCCTTGGGAAATTCTTGAAAAATTTCCCTTGGAAGACTCTTGGGAGATTCTTGAAACATTCTCCTTAGAAGACCCTTAAGAGATTCTTGAAAAATCTCCCTGGGGGTTTCCTTGGGAGATTTTTGAAAAATTCCCCTTGGAAGACCCTTGAGAGATTCTTGAAAAATCTCCCTTGGGGGACCCTTGGCAGATTCATGAAGAATTCTCTTTGGGGGACCCTTGAAAAAATGCTAGAAAAATGCTGGAAAAATGCTGGAAAAATGCTGGAAAAATGCTGGAAAAATGCTGAAAAAATGCTGGAAAAATGCTGGAAAAATGCTGGAAAAATGCTGGAAAAATGCTGGAAACATGCTGGAAAAAAGCTGGAAAAATGCTGGAAAAATGCTGGAAAAATGCTGGAAAAATGCTGGAAAAATGCTGGAAAAATGCTGGAAAAAAGCTGGAAAAATGCTGGAAAAATGCTGGAAAAATGCTGGAAAAATGCTGGAAAAATGCTGGAAAAATGCTGGAAAAATGCTGGAAAAATGCTGGAAAAATGCTGGAAAAATGCTGGAAAAATGCTGGAAAAATGCTGGAAAAATGCTGGAAAAATGCTGGAAAAATGCTGGAAAAATGCTGGAAAAATGCTGGAAAAATGCTGGAAAAATGCTGGAAAAATGCTGGAAAAATGCTGGAAAAATGCTGGAAAAATGCTGGAAAAATGCTGGAAAAATGCTGGAAAAATGTTGGAAAAATGCTGGAAAAATGCTGGAAAAATGCTGGAAAAATGCTGGAAATCTCTCTTGGAGGACCCTTGGGAGATTCTTGAAAAATTCGCCTTGGAAGACCCTTAAGAGATTCTTGAAAAATCTTCCTTGGGGTATCCTTGGGAGATTTTTGAAAAATTCTCCTTGGAAGACCCTTGAGAGATTCTTGAAAAATCTCCCTTGGGGGACCCTTGGCAGATTCATGAAGAATTCTCTTTGGGGGACCCTTGGAAAAATGCTAGAAAAATGCTGGAAAAATGCTGGAAAAATGCTGGAAAAATGCTGGAAAAATGCTGAAAAAATGCTGGAAAAATGCTGGAAAAATGCTGGAAAAATGCTAGAAAAATGCTGGAAAAATGCTGGAAAAATGCTGGAAACATGCTGGAAAAAAGCTGGAAAAATGCTGGAAAAATGCTGGAAAAATGCTGGAAAAATGCTGGAAAAATGCTGGAAAAATGCTGGAAAAATGCTGGAAAAATGCTGGAAAAATGCTGGAAAAATGCTGGAAAAATGCTGGAAAAATGCTGGAAAAATGCTGGAAAAATGCTGGAAAAATGCTGGAAAAATGCTGGAAAAATGCTGGAAAAATGCTGGAAAAATGCTGGAAAAAGGCTGGAAAAATGCTGGAAATCTCCTTTGGAGGACTCTTGGGAGATTCATGAAGAATTCCCTTTGGGGGACCCTTCGGAGATTCTTGAAAAATTCGCCTTGGAAGACCCTTGGTAGATTCTTGAAAAATCTACCTTGGGGGACCCTTGGGAGATTCATGAAGAATTCCCCTTGGGAGACCCTTAGGAGATTCTTGAAAAATTCTCCTTGGGAGAGTCTTGAGAGATTCTTGAAAAATCTCCCTTGGGGGACCCTTCGGAGATTCTTGAAAAATTCGCCTTGGAGGACCCTTGGTAGATTCTTGAAAAATCTCCCTTGGGAGACCCTTTGGAGATTCATGAAGAATTCCCGTCTGGGGACCCTTGGGAGATTCTTGAAAAATCCCCCCTGGGGGACCCTTGGCAGATTCATGAAGAATTCCCCTTGGGGAACCCTTGGAAAAATGCTGGAAAAATGCTGGAAAAATGCTGGAAAAATGCTGGAAAAATGCTAGAAAAATGCTGGAAAAATGCTGGAAAAATGCTGAAAAAATGCTGGAAAAATGCTGGAAAAATGCTGGAAAAATGCTGGAAAAATGTTGGAAAAATGCTGGAAAAATGCTGGAAAAATGCTGGAAAAATGCTGGAAAAATGCTGGAAAAATGCTGGAAAAATGCTGGAAAAATGCTGGAAAAATGCTGGAAAAATGCTGGAAAAATGCTGGAAAAATGCTGGAAAAATGCTGGAAAAATGCTGGAAAAATGCTGGAAAAATGCTGGAAAAATGCTGGAAAAATGCTGGAAAAAGGCTGGAAAAATGCTGGAAATCTCCTTTGGAGGACTCTTGGGAGATTCATGAAGAATTCCCCTTGGGGGACCCTTCGGAGATTCTTGAAAAATTCGCCTTGGAAGACCCTTGGTAGATTCTTGAAAAATCTACCTTGGGGGACCCTTGGGAGATTCATGAAGAATTCCCCTTGGGAGACCCTTAGGAGATTCTTGAAAAATTCTCCTTGGGAGAGTCTTGAGAGATTCTTGAAAAATCTCCCTTGGGGGACCCTTCGGAGATTCTTGAAAAATTCGCCTTGGAGGACCCTTGGTAGATTCTTGAAAAATCTCCCTTGGGAGACCCTTTGGAGATTCATGAAGAATTCCCGTCTGGGGACCCTTGGGAGATTCTTGAAAAATCCCCCCTGGGGGACCCTTGGCAGATTCATGAAGAATTCCCCTTGGGGAACCCTTGGAAAAATGCTGGAAAAATGCTGGAAAAATGCTGGAAAAATGCTGGAAAAATGCTAGAAAAATGCTGGAAAAATGCTGGAAAAATGCTGAAAAAATGCTGGAAAAATGCTGGAAAAATGCTGGAAAAATGCTGGAAAAATGCTGGAAAAATGCTGGAAAAATGCTGGAAAAATGCTGGAAAAATGCTGGAAAAATGCTGAAAAAATGCTGGAAAAATGCTGGCAAAATGCTGGAAATCTTCTTTGGAGGACTCTTGGGAGATTCATGAACAATTCCCCTTGGGGGACCCTTCAAAGATTCTTGAAAAATTCGCCTTGGAGGACCCTTGGTAGATTCTTGAAAAATCTCCCTTGGGGGACCCTTTGGAGATTCTTGAAAAATCCCCCTTGGGGGACCCTTGGGAGATTCATGAAGAATTCCCGTCTGGGGACCCTTGGCAGATTCATGAAGAATTCCCTTTGGGGGACCCTTGGAAAAATGCTGGAAAAATGCTGGAAATCTCCCTTGGAGGACCCTTGGGAGATTCATGAAGAATTCCCCTTGGGGGATCCTCGGGAGATTCATGAAGAATTCCCGTCTGGGGACCCTTGGGAGATTCTGGAAAAATCTCTCTTGGGGGACCCTTGGCAGATTCATGAAGAATTCCTCTTGGGGGACCCTTGGAAAAATGCTGGAAATATGCTGGAAAAATGCTGGAAAAATGCTGGAAAAATGCTGGAAATCTCTCTTGGAGGACCCTTGGGAGATTGATGAAGAATTTCCCTTGGACGACCCTTGGGAAATTCTTGAAAAATTCTTCTTGGGGGACCCTTCGGAGATTCTTGAAAAATTCGCCTTGGAAGACCCTTGGTAGATTCTTGAAAAATCTCCCTTGGGGGACCTTTTGGAGATTCTTGAAAAATCCTCCTTGGAGGACCCTTGAGAGATTCATGAAGAATTCCCGTCTGGGGACCCTTGGGAGATACTTGAAAAATCTCTCTTGGGGGACTCTTGGCAGATTCATGAAGAATTCCTTTTGGGGACCCTTGGAAAAATGCTGGAAAAATGCTGGAAAAATGCTGGAAAAATGCTGGAAAATGCTGGAAAAATGCTGGAAAAATGCTGGAAAAATGCTGGAAAAATGCTGGAAAAATGCTGGAAATCTCCCTTGGAGGACCCTTGGGAGATTCATGAAGAATTCTCCTTGGGAGACCCTTGGGAGATTCTTGAAAAATTTTCCTTGGAAGACCCTTGGGAGATTCTTGAAAAATTCCCCTTGGAAGACCCTTAAGAGATTCTTGAAAAATCTCCCTTGGGGTATCCTTGGGAGATTTTTGAAAAATTCCCCTTGGAAGACCCTTGAGAGATTCTTGAAAAATCTCCCTTGGGGGACCCTTGGCAGATTCATGAAGAATTCTCCTTGGGGGACCCTTGGAAAAATGCTGGAAAAATGCTGGAAAAATGCAGGAAAAATGCTGGAAAAATGCTGGAAATCTCCCTTGGAGGACCCTTGGGAGATTTATGAAGAATTCCCCTTGGGAGACCCTTGGGAGATTCATGAAGAATTCCCCTTGGGAGAGTCTTGAGAGATTCTTGAAAAATTTTCCTTGGGAGAGCCTTAAGAGATTCTTGAAAAATCTTCCTTGGGGTACCCTTGGGAGATTCACAAAGAATTCCCGTCTGGGGACCCTTGTGTTGGCCTTTGTTCCCCGAGATTTGCGATATGAATTGATGATTAATATGATGCATGCCTGATTTGTTTTATTATGTAATCATTGTATGGTTTATTATTGATGTATCAATTGGACTATCGTATTTTGTGTTTGAGTTGCTTAGCAACTATTGTTGTTGTATCTTTTCTTCTCTTCTTCTTGTTTTTCCTCCATGCTTGCATGGTGTGATTAAATTATGTTCTTTTACTGACATTTGGCCTGGAATTTGTTCATCAATCCATACTTTCAACACCTTGGGAGATTCACGAAGAATTCCCGTCTAGGGACCCTTGGGAGATTCTTGAAAAATCTGTCTTGGGGGACCCTTGGCAGATTCATGAAAAATTCTCCTTGGGGGACCCTTGGAAAAATGCTAGAAAAATGCTGGAAAAATGCTGGAAAAATGCTGGAAAAATACTGGAAAAATGCTGGAAAAATGCTGGAAATCTCCCTTGGAGGACCCTTGGGAGATTCATGAAGAATTCCCCTTGGAAGACCCTTAAGAGATTCTTGAAAAATTCCCCTTGGAAGAGTCTTGAGAGATTCTTGAAAAATCTCCCTTGGGGGACCCTTGGGAGATTCATGAAGAATTCCCATCTGGGGACCCTTAGGAGATTCTTGAAAAATCTCCCTTAGGGGACCCTTGGCAGATTCATGAAGAATTCCCCTTGGGGGACCCTCGGGAGATTCATGAAGAATTCCCGTCTGGGGACCCTTGGGAGATTCTGGAAAAATCTCCCTTGGGGGACCCTTGGCAGATTCATGAAGAATTCCTCTTGGGGGACCCTTGGAAAAATGCTGGAAATATGCTAGAAAAATGCTGGAAAAATGCTGGAAAAATGCAGGAATAATGCTGGAAAAATGCTGGAAAAATGCTGGAAAAATGCTGGAAAAATGCTGGAAAAATGCTGGAAAAATGCTGGAAAAATGCTGGAAATCTCTCTTGGAGGACCCTTGGGAGATTGATGAAGAATTTCCCTTGGAGGACCCTTGGGAAATTCTTGAAAAATTCTTCTTGGGGGACCCTTCGGAGATTCTTGAAAAATTCGCCTTGGAGGACCCTTGGTAGATTCTTGAAAAATCTCCCTTGGGGGACCTTTTGGAGATTCTTGAAAAATCCTCCTTGGAGGACCCTTGAGAGATTCATGAAGAATTCTCGTCTGGGGACCCTTGGGAGATTCTTGAAAAATCTCTCTTGGGGGACTCTTGGCAGATTCATGAAGAATTCCTTTTGGGGACCCTTGGAAAAATGCTGGAAAAATGCTGGAAAAATGCTGGAAAAATGCTGGAAAATGCTGGAAAAATGCTGGAAAAATGCTGGAAAAATGCTGGAAAAATGCTGGAAAAATGCTGGAAATCTCCCTTGGAGGACCCTTGGGAGATTCATAAAGAATTCTCCTTGGGAGACCCTTGGGAGATTCTTGAAAAATTTTCCTTGGAAGACCCTTGGGAGATTCTTAAAAAATTCCCCTTGGAAGACCCTTAAGAGATTCTTGAAAAATCTCCCTTGGGGTATCCTTGGGAGATTTTTGAAAAATTCCCCTTGGAAGACCCTTGAGAGATTCTTGAAAAATCTCCCTTGGGGGACCCTTGGCAGATTCATGAAGAATTCTCTTTGGGGGACCCTTGGAAAAATGCTAGAAAAATGCTGGAAAAATGCTGGAAAAATGCTGGAAAAATGCTGGAAAAATGCTGAAAAAATGCTGGAAAAATGCTGGAAAAATGCTGGAAAAATGCTGGAAAAATGCTGGAAAAATGCTGGAAAAATGCTGGAAAAATGCTGGAAAAATGCTGGAAATCTCCTTTGGAGGACTCTTGGGAGATTCATGAAGAATTCCCCTTGGGGGACCTTTCGGAGATTCTTGAAAAATTTGTCTTGGAGGACCCTTGGTAGATTCTTGAAAAATCTCCTTTGGGGGACCCTTTGGAGATTCTTGAAAAATCCTCCTTGGAGGACCCTTGGAAAAATGCTAGAAAAATGCTGGAAAAATGCTGGAAAAATGCTGGAAAAATACTGGAAAAATGCTGGAAAAATGCTGGAAAAAAGCTGGAAAAATGCTGGAAAAATGCTGGAAAAATGC
>OX442320.1:2744258-2807334 GCA_949358305.1 Strigamia acuminata | reverse complement strand
TCTGCACTGACTGTTAGACTGTTGTATAGTTGTTTTAAGAATCTTTGAAAATTATTACAACAACTTCATAGCCCCGCATGTGGAGAGACGAAACAGGTGAGAAAATTAAATCAAATTCATTTATTTTACCAATAAAAATATTTTACTTTCCTCTCACCACCAAAACCGATACCAAAAATTAGAAGAATCAACGACAAATCAACGCGAGAAGAAGGCCTACGCAAACTAGAGGTAAAATTAGATGAAACCACTGCTTGTCACGCATTTATTTATCTATTCTTTAATATTTTTTCCGCCTCAGAAACAAGAAAAACGTGTGCAGCATGCGGTGAAAGAGACAGAATTCCTACGCCTGAAACGTTCGCGTTTAGGAGTGGAAGATTTCGACCCGATAAAAGTGATCATAATGTTAATTGAAACAGATTAAATGTTAAAGGTGAGATTGAAGTCTGATACCTGTTAAGTAGATTCCTGTTTTAGCTAATTTAATTTATTTTCTAAATATTTATTTCAGTGTAGGAATAAATATTACTTTTGAAATGTAGAAATCCTTTGTAGCATCTAGAAAAAACTTGGATTTGAAATAAAATATGCTTTCACAATTGTAAGTATTCTGACAAATACCAAATGATTTAAAAAATTAAAAATAAAAACCAATAAATCACAAACAGAATAAAAACTCGTTGAATAATAATAATAAGTGTTAATTTATTTCATCACAAATATATAAAGCATTAAATAATTAATAATAAATAATAAATAATAATTAGTGATAATATATTATGCACACGTTAATTCAAAAATAAATGAGCGGGTTTTGATGAGAACATAAACAATGGTATTTATTCATGGCGCTCATTACAATTTGCCATTTTAGCAAACTTAATTATTAACAAATAAAATAGTTAAACACAAAATATCATAACATAACAAATAAATAATAAATAATAATAAAAATGCTCTTTTTTCAGTATTTGCTCCAGTGGCCATTCATTTCATATCAATGACTTTCTGGATCCATACAGAATCTGTTTCTATTCTGGCAGAGCAACAACATTGCACCACCACAGCTCCATCTAATGACTGCATCATAAACTACAATCAATACTTTTCTAAATTATTATAATTATTATTATTTGTAAAATTTAAAAATATTTTTAAATAAAATTATTAAATTCTAACTCAAATAGTTTGCTTTAATTTTTTCTTTTGCAAATTTATGAATTGTTTGGAAAATTTCATTGTATGCAAATTTTCTAAATAAAAAACTGCAGACACAAAATATTTTATTTTGACAAGGAAGGAAAAAATCAAAATGCCAAGACTCTCAACACATGAAAAAGATAGATTAACTGGAATGTTTGATGCAGGGGTATTATTTTAAATGTTAAAAACTTATTGCTTTATATTTCCAAACAAATTATTAAAAAACAAATTAAGAAAAACAGATTAAGAAAAAAAGAATTTTATAATTTTACAACATTTTTATTAAATCTCAAAGCTAATACTGATAAACTATAAAACAAAATTTTAAAAAAATATATTTATTTAAAAGATTAATATTTAATACATTTTTAAAAACAGAATCACATAAAAAAATACAAATTCAAATTTTAAAACAAAAACAAAATCACAAACTCAATAAATAAAACAAAAACAAAATCACAAACTCAATAAATAAAACAAAAACAAAATCACAAACTCAATAAATAAAACAAAAACAAAATCACAAACTCAATAAATAAAACAAAAACAAAATCACAAACTCAATAAATAAAACAAAAACAAAATCACAAACTCAATAAATAAAACAAAAACAAAATCACAAACTCAATAAATAAAACAAAAACAAAATCACAAACTCAATAAATAAAACAAAAACAAAATCACAAACTCAATAAATAAAACAAAAACAAAATCACAAACTCAATAAATAAAACAAAAACAAAATCACAAACTCAATAAATAAAACAAAAACAAAATCACAAACTCAATAAATAAAACAAAAACAAAATCACAAACTCAACAAACAAAACAAAAAATCAAAAATTTATATTAAAAAAAAAACACCAATACATCATAAATTTTCCTTAATAAAACAGAAAAATCATAAATTTCTTTTTTAAATAAAAAAATCACACATTTCACTAAAAATTAACAGAAAAAAGGCACAAACATTAATAAATTCATAAAATACTTATCAATTTCACAAAAAATAAAATAATTACAAATTTTACAAAAAATAAAAAAATAAAAAAAATCACAAATTTCATTAAAAAAAATAAGAAATTTCCCAGCCAATTACAGAAACTCGATCTTATACACAGCAAATCTTGAATCCATTATAATGTTTTCAGGCTCTCGTGATCTCACCCACAACAATCGCCTTTTGCAAAATTCGCATTATTACATCACTATGAGAACAGAAAAAAGCACAAACATTAATAAATTTATATAAAAATAAAAAATTTCCCTATAAAATAAAAAAATCACAAATTTCACTAAAAAAAATTACATATTGCACCAAAAAAAAGCCAAAATATCATAATTTTCAACTAAAAAATAAATATTGAACAAAACATATTTCTCTATTTAAAAAAAATATTTTTTTTCCCCAGATGCCTCTCTCAGACATTGCTAGAGAGCTAGGGTGTAGCCAAAAAACTGCTAGAAAGTGGGCAAATCAATGGAGGGACGAACACAATGTGGATCGTCAAGTGGGCAGTGGGAGACCCAGAAAAACCAACCCACAAGAAGATGAAGACATTGTCACCCATTCCCTAGCCAATCCCTTTGATGGCTCACAGGCAATAAAGGCGGAGCTCCACCTGCCAGTCACTTCAAGAACAATTCGGAGGCGCCTGTGCGAGCACGGGTTACACGGGCGAGTTGCGGCACATAAAGACTTCCTCACTGACAACCATCGGGCTCTGAGAAGACAGTTTGCAGAGACTCAGAGACTCAGAGACTGGAGCAATGTTGTCTTCTCAGACGAGTGCCATGTCAGTGTTGGTGGAAGTGGGCAAGTCTTTGTTCGCAGACCAATTGGTGACAGATTCGACCCAGCTTTTATAAAGCTAAAGGTAAAACTTCTGTAATTTATAAATAATTTTAAATTTATCTAATATTTATCTAATTTTAGAAACAAAGTGGCCGATTTGGTGTAAGTGTGTGGGGGTGGATGTCTCAGAGTGGGCTTGGGGAAATTAGCAGACTCACCGGCTTTTTAAATTCAAATGCATATGTTGATATCTTGGGTCAAACCTTATTGCCCAGTGCTGGAATAAGATTTAATAATCAGCCGTGGGTCTTCCAGCATGACCGAGCCCCCCCACACACTGCCCGCAACACCCGTGACTGGATAGGACAAAACATGGGCCCGAATCAGCGCATTGAGATTTTGGAGTGGCCAGCCAAAGGGGCTGACTTGAACCCCCTAGAGAACATCTGGGCAGTTTTAAAGTCAGATCTACAAAAAAGAGTAAATTAATTAGAAATGAGAAATTAATTCTTTACAATTTATTTTAATTTACTAAATTATTTCAGGCACTTGCTAGAAATACCGATGATTTATGGGGCCAAATACAGGACATTTGGCAACAGCTGGCATTGGATCCAGAGCTGACTACTAATTTGGTCAATTCAATGCCAAGGCGGATCCAGCAAGTCATCGATATGAATGGCCACTGGAGCAAATACTGAAAAAAGAACATCTTTATTATTATTTATTATTTGTTTGTTATGTTATGATATTTTATGTTTAACTATTTTATTTGTTATTAATTAAGTTTGCTAAAATGGCAAATTGTAATGAGCGCCATGAATAAATACCATTGTTTATGTTCTCATCAAAACCCGCTCATTTATTTTTGAATTAACGTGTGCATAATATATTATCACTAATTATTATTTATTATTTATTATTAATTATTTAATGCTTTATATATTTGTGATGAAATAAATTAACACTTATTATTATTATTCAACGAGTTTTTATTCTGTTTGTGATTTATTGGTTTTTATTTTTAATTTTTTAAATCATTTGGTATTTGTCAGAATACTTACAATTGTGAAAGCATATTTTATTTCAAATCCAAGTTTTTTCTAGATGCTACAAAGGATTTCTACATTTCAAAAGTAATATTTATTCCTACACTCAAATAAATATTTAGAAAATAAATTAAATTAGCTAAAACAGGAATCTACTTAACAGGTATCAGACTTCAATCTCACCTTTAACATTTAATCTGTTTCAATTAACATTATGATCACTTTTATCGGGTCGAAATCTTCCACTCCTAAACGCGAACGTTTCAGGCGTAGGAATTCTGTCTCTTTCACCGCATGCTGCACACGTTTTTCTTGTTTCTGAGGCGGAAAAAATATTAAAGAATAGATAAATAAATGCGTGACAAGCAGTGGTTTCATCTAATTTTACCTCTAGTTTGCGTAGGCCTTCTTCTCGCGTTGATTTGTCGTTGATTCTTCTAATTTTTGGTATCGGTTTTGGTGGTGAGAGGAAAGTAAAATATTTTTATTGGTAAAATAAATGAATTTGATTTAATTTTCTCACCTGTTTCGTCTCTCCACATGCGGGGCTATGAAGTTGTTGTAATAATTTTCAAAGATTCTTAAAACAACTATACAACAGTCTAACAGTCAGTGCAGAAGTAAACAAATCGGCCATTTTGAGATCCAGGATCAGACTGTGATGTCACACAGACTCGGTTGATTTTCATGCCTCTGGTGAGCAAACTTGAAACAGCAGCACTACAGGGAAGTTTTTTTTGTCCATGACTGTACATTTTTTCTAGGACATTAGCGCGGGTCCATCGGGAAGAGAATAGGACGCACCACGGTCCTCTCACGATTATATTGGAAATAGAAAGGGACAACGAGGACGCATTTGTCGACAACGAAGCGACAGAGAGTGGAAAATAGGAAAGGAAGGGCAATTAGATGAGTTCTTTTCACGTCACATACTTCTGACAGCGTATTAAAAACAGATCGTTCTCATTTT
This sequence comes from Strigamia acuminata, assembly GCA_949358305.1. Classification (NCBI taxonomy): domain Eukaryota; kingdom Metazoa; phylum Arthropoda; class Chilopoda; order Geophilomorpha; family Linotaeniidae; genus Strigamia; species Strigamia acuminata. Next base: position 2,802,314 of record OX442320.1, on the reverse strand, counting down.
TGCAGGAAACACGATGTGCAGACGGTTTGCTACGTGTCATTCTCGGTTGCTCGCGACAGATGTCACACGGAGTCCTCGCGTCGTTCTCGCGTGTTGACACACATACATACTCGCGCGCGCATACATATAAGGCCACTCGAATTGGTGTTACGGAATCTGGAGGAAATTCAACGAATTTGCGTGCATCGTTTTTCGCACAACATTGCTGAAGGACCGTTCATCCATCGAAACTACCGGTGCATGTAGAAAAAAACTGATTTATGACTTTATTTCTATTTTTCATACAGGTTAACGATGTTAAACCGAGTGAAATAGTGCGGATCGAATCTTTTTAATACGAGTTGATTTATTTGGTTTGAACGAATTGAATTAATTTATCTTGAATTTCAGGTGGAAGAAAAACAAGTGACCGACTAGATATAAAATCGAGTGTTTCGCGACACCTGGAACGAAACGAGTTGTTGGATGGGTGAAATATAATCAGAAAATGTATAAATATTTGAATTTTAACCAGACGTTTTATGATTGCAGGATTTTGTTAAACTGATTGATTGATTGATTGATTGATTGATTAATTGCAACCTAGACGTGGCGTGTTGCCTCCTAGTGGACGATGGTATCAGCTCCTGGTGCGTCAACGAGAAGGACGTGCAGTCTGTGTCTCCTCTACGACGACACCGAGTCTGGTCGCTCGAAATGCTCCGTTGCGATGCCGGGCAATGGGCCGCTCAGCACGTACACGCTCGTCGACGGCGCGCGTCCCATCGCTGCGGACCCGGGGTGCTGCAAGGAGAAGACAGGCAGACGGATAGATGGAATTAATAATTAAATTGAAAATTTGATTCAACTTTTGGGGTGACTAAAACTCAAAGACAAAGTTTGTAATTTACTCGCATCGAAAGATAAATTAGTTGTTGTTGTTGTTTTTTTTTTTTTTTTTTTTTTTCAAAATACAATTTATTAATAAAATATTACACGATGATTGTTCCACATTGATTATTTGTTGATTATTTGTTTTACAATTACACTTTCAATTCTCGGTGAGCAGTTCTTTGCGTTCCGACGCGTCGCTATCGAGATTGATGTCGGGTCTCGTTCGATTGGCTGCGTTCAAATCAATCAAAACTGTGAACACAGGGCCAACGCAAATCGCGAAATCCACACGCCCATCAATCAACCACGGAGTTTAAATATATGAATAAACAAATAATTTAATAAATGAACAATGCCGACACTGCGGAAGCATGTTTCCGAACGTTTCGGTGCCGACGCGCATTCGTGAGTAAAGCGCATGTCGACTTACCGGCGAGATCGCGTCACCCTTAATAGTACGCGCGTTTGAACGCGGCCTAGTGCGCGACGAGGCGCGCAATGCGGGGTAGAAGAGCGGGCATCGTTTCCACCGCGTATTACGACATTTACGGGGGCGGGTCGCAGGGATAAATTAACACGAGTCGAATCGAATCGAATCAACCCGACAGGAGCTTTTTTTGGAACAATTTGTCGGGGCTGCCGGCGCTCGTCCGTCGACACCAGCTGCCCCTATTTGCCGCGAATGCGACCCTTTGCACGACCCTTTGTACCGTGCAAACCGGCACTGGTTTGGCCGATGACAACACAGGATAGATTAAAAGTGATGAGACAAATCCACCACCGGAACCCTCCGGATATCCGCGAGGACCCGGAACGGTCTGAAACCGTTTGTTTGTTTGTTTGTCTGTTTGTTTGTAAATCCATCGAACGTAGTGACGAAAACTCACTTCTCCTACGCTGGCGCGTCGAGTACAATGGGGTGAAAATAAAATCGTAAACCAATAGAGGCGTTCGTGGCCTCGTTTCGCGCAACACTTGTCACCGATTTCTATTCTTTTATTTAACTCGACACGATCGTTTGCGCGCGGGATTTGACGCCCGTTCACGTGACCCGTAATCCGCGTCCTTTAATGGACGCCAAAAATGTTCGCCTGATGCGACGGTAGCGCGTTCTGGCGGCAATTTAGCGCAATGAAGCGCGATCACGGCGGACCAGAGAGAGAGAAAGAGAAATCGACACGACTCGACGGGAACTTATTTTTGGAACAAATTTATTGGGGGCTGCCGTCACCAGCTGCCCCGTATGCCCGTATGCCCGTATGCCGATGCAATAGAGAAAACACTTTTTACAACGCATAAATGACATCTACTCCACCACGAACACCCCGAGGGTATTGAGACACAAAAAGGACGAAACAGGTCCGTTTAAGCGCTCAGCGCTTGATGGCTCCTTGTTCGAAACAAGTGTGTCTGGTCTGGGTTTGAAAATGTCCGCAGAGTCGGTCGAATCCAACGACAACAACTGCGTCGCCGGGGATGGTGCGAGGCGTCCGGAAGCCAGTTCTAAAATGTAAAATGTAATTTATTTTCAATTTTTTTGTTGGGATCGACCCCAACGAAGATAATCTCATTAAACAATGGAGCACGAACCGCGAAACTGATCCCATGGTCGGGAAATCGAACTCCAGTCGTCCGCCCATCGTCGATCGCCAGGTATCTTTAAGCGATAAACATGTCGCGCCTCGAGAGTTCGTGGATCTGATCTGACTGACTTAATCTGACCTGGATCGAACCCGAATTTGAATCTTAATTTTACGTATTTTTTAGCGTTTCAACATTACGTCAGTTTCCTTTTATTAAACAATTATACTTTTAATTTTCGTCGATAGTTATTTGCATTCCGACGCGTTGCTATCGAATTTGACGTCGGGTCTCGGTCGGTTGGCTGCGTTCAAGTCAGAATTGCGAACACGGGACCAATACACAGGCCGCCGTAACGCTAAAAATGAGGGACCTTTCCCCAATTTGCACACCACGAGGTCTGAATAGATGAATTAATAAATAAGTAAACGAATAAACAAATAAATAAACAATGCCGACGCCGTAGAAACGTGTAGAAGCTTGTTTCTGGACGTTTCAGTGCCGGTGCGCATCCGTGAGTAAAGTGTGCGTCGATTTAGCGGCGTGATCGCGTCACCCTTAATTGTACGCGCGTTTAAATGCGATCTAATGCGCGATGAGGCGCGCAATACGGGGTAGAAGAGCGGGGCATTGTTTCCACCGCGTAGATCGCAGAGATAAATTAACACGATACGAATCGAATCGAATCAACTCGACAGGAGCTTTATTTGAAACAATGTGTCGGGGCTGCCGGCGCTCGTCGGCGCCAACTGCCCCTATTTGTCGCGAACGCGACCCTCCGACCATTCGCGTCTGGCCAGTGACAACGCAGAATAAAACGAGCGCAATCAAACCGATGCCGCACACCGGAACCCTCCGGATATCCGCGAGGGCCCGGAACGCTCGCTCTGAGAATGTTCGCAAAGTCCGGTCGAGCGCAATCTCAAAAACTCGCGTCGATTACATGGTGCGAGACAACCAGAAAAGAAAAAAAAATATATAAAACGGCGGATTTTCCACAAAATCTTTGTTCCAGTAGGTCGCTGCGAGGATAATCTAATTATTGGTCGGAACACAAATCGCGGAACCGACTCCAAGATCAGGAAATTAAACTTTGATCGTTTTCCCTATTATGCACATTTTTTGTTCCGAGTGGCAATGTCCGGTACGCGCGCGTACGTCCCCTCCCTCTTTCTACCCGGACACCGAGACCCGGTGGACGATAGGTTGTGTGGACACTCGAATATTCGGGGTTCGGTCCTTTGCATTTATTCATAATGAAGACTCTTCTTACGTACAACTTAGCGTTATTTTTTTTCCCGCGTGTATTGTTTGCCGTCGACATGTTTAAAGTGCGTGCCGACTCGATCAGCGACCAAATAAGCGGAGTTGTAAACCCACGCCAAATTGAACGACTGCGGAAATATCGTCGCCAGTCCACGCATGCTCCACTTGATTACTTACTTACTTACTCACCCACTCACTCGCTTTCTCTCGCTCTCACTCTCGCTCTCGCCCTCGCTCTCGTCGACACCACGTTGCAGTGAAGCACGAAGCTTCGTTTCAATTGTCGCCATTTTTAAATCGGGCTAGAGCCGGGCAAAGACAGTTTGCGTTTGCAGTTGCGTGTTTAGTTTCGTTTCGTTAAACGTGAGTGAGCGAGCGAGTGAACGAGCGAATGAGCCAAGTGTTTTGTGGTATCATTTGTCAATTATTCCCGCCCAATTATGCACGTATTGTATCCGTAAGCGCGCGCAGAAAAAATTTGTTTGTTTGGTTATTGTTGCTAACAGAAAATGAAGCTCAATTTAATAACCCATTTGGTTTTTTTTTTTGTTTTTTTTTTCTTTTTCTTTTGATTTTATCTATCGCGTTTTTTTCTTTTTCAGAGACCATGATGACAGGAACATGGAAGGTGAAAGGGGAAGGGGAGACATCGTCCATCTCGGCGCCCGTTCTCCGTGCGACGCGGACTAGAACCACATCGCCGTCGTCGACTGCCGCTATCGCGTCGGTACCGCTCGATCCCGCTTTGTCCAAGCGTCCAGGCAGGCAGAAAAGGAGTAAACTGACGCTGATCAAGAGGGTACGCGCCACGTCTTGGGTTTTATTTATTTGCTTATTCTCTTTTTTTTTTTCTCCCTTTCCCTTTCCAGTCGCGAAGAGAGACATCATTGCCGCCGCCGTCTTCACCTTCGGTGCTGCGGGAAGAGAGATTGGCAACAAGGGTCGAGGCGGTGATAACAGAAAAAATGGAGAATGTGGTGAAGAATGTGGTGAAGAATGTGGCGGAGAATGTGGCGGAGAATGTGGTGGAGAAGGTTATGGCGAAGCGAATGGAGAAGGTGTTGGCGGAGCAACTGGACAAAGTGGTTGCGGAGCGAATGGAGAAAGCGGCGAGATGGCGGGAAAAGAAGACGAAGACGTTGTGCGTGTTGAAGTCGGTGGGGAAGAAGCTAGAGGCGGTGCAGGCGGAGGTGAAGGAAATGGAGATGGACATGGTGGACATGATGGAGGAGGAAGATGGCTGTGGTTACGAAGGACTCGATGATAACGGTGATGAAAAGGAGTGGTAGGGAGAAGGGGTGATGGGCCCTGAAGACGATGGTTACGATGTGACCGACAGTGACCACAACCAAGATTCTATCAAATAAATAGATAAATAAATTGACAAGTGTACTCATAATTGTTGTATAGATTCTTTCGATCGAATAAACATTGTTTTAATATAGTTGTCACGGTTCATACTTTGGCGAAAGCATGTCTGGCGATGGCAAGGGGCGCACGAGTGGCTACTCGCATGCCGTCCCCTGGGACATGCAGACTCGCTCTCGGACCTCAGGGCTCATATTATTGTCGTCTGGCTGGCTTGCGTAGACAGCGTAGACAGCGATGAGGCAAGAAGTCTGGGAGATAGATAAAGTTAAAATCTGAAACTGCAAATTTTTCACAAAACATTTGTTTCAATCGGTCCCAACGACGATAATCTAATTAACAGTTGGAGCGCAAACCACGAAACCGATTCGACGATTGTGGGATTAAACTTTCATTGTCTTCCATGGGTATTTTTTATTCCACAGGGTGTCCCACGCGCGCGTGTCTACTCCTTTCTCTTTTCTCCGTCCTCCGGGGACCCATTTCCAATCGAACTTTTTTTGTCCGGCGCCCAAAAGCCCGGACAGATCCACGAAATCCGCAGCGAAATCACGAGCTTGGGGTCGGCGTATAGGTCGCACGCATCTCCCGAGGATTAAATATATAAACAATTAAACTAGTGTTTTTGCACAATTATTTGGAACAAACAATCGCTATAACCAAACAATACCAACGCTGTGGAAGCGTACGGGAGCGCGTATCTGAACATCCCGGCACCAATGTACCACCATGAACGCGACACCCTTAACGATACGCGCGTTTAAATGTGACCCAATGCGCGATAAGACACGTGACGCATCATTTTCACCACGTATTGTGACATTTACGAAATTTACGGTATTTACGGGACGAGTGAAGGAATCTAATCAACTCGATCTTATTTTGGAACAAGTTATTGGGGGCTGCCAATGCTGGCTGCCCGTATTCTGCGTGGCGAGAAGATAGGACCCCGTCCTTTTTGCGCGCCAATACCCTCGGAATGTTTGTGGTGGAGTGGTCCCTACTCTGAAGTAAGCGTGTCTGGTCTCGATCGACCTAGAGGCGCTTGCAAATCCACCGAACGCAATGACACAAACTCACGTCGAAAGCGATGGCGCGAGACGCCGGAAAGACAAAATTAAAATATGAAACGACGGATATTTTGCAAAACTCTTATTCTAGTCGGTCACTGCGAAGGTAATCTTAGTGACGACCGAAGTACGGGGGTAGATTTTATTCTGTTTTGTGTCTGTCTGGTACCGATCACCCACCCATCACCCACCCGTCTCCGATCATCGGGCACCTATGAGCGATAAACGCTCCCCTCCACGCTTGGCATGTCGCGCCTCGACAGTTCGCGGATCGAACCTGAATTCGAATCCGAATTTTGCGTTCTCTTTATCGTTTCAACGTTACGAGGGTTTCTTTTTATCAAAAACGATTACATTTTCAATTCTCGTCGGTAATTAACTGCGTTCCGGGCACTTTGCGGACGTTTATCCACGTTGACAAACATCATCGTCGACGCCCAATTCGAAAACCCGTGTCACACTCACCCGCATCGCATCACGCGCGTCATCGCGTGTAGGAACGCGCGTATCGAAAACAACGTTGTGGGAGCTTGGATTTTATTTTGGAACAATTTGTCGGGGCTGTCGGCGCGCATCGGTCGCCAACTGCCCCGTGTTCTCCGACGAACCCACTTTGGAGTGTTTTTCGACGAACCAGGGAGTGTTCGTGGCGGAGCAGAACAACCGTATCAAATCGATTCAGGAAATTGTGACCGAAACCCTCGGATCTCCATGATGGCTCGAAGCGAACGAATTCAAAGTGTCTGCAAACTCGTCGAACGCGATTATACAAACTCGCATCGCCTACGATGGTGCGACGTGTACCGCGAGTTGAAATTTAAATCGTAAACCGATCGGAGCGTTCGCGATCTTCGTTTCGGACAACACCCAGTTCTATAATCTAATTAATCGTTGGGACGCTCGACGTGGAATCGGTTCCACCGTCGATAAATCAATTTCTATATTTCGAGGATTTTTATTTAACTCCGCGCGAGCGCCTGTGTGACGTAATTTCTCACAACCGCCACGCCATCTGACGTAACCCGTGTCTCATTTGCATCCAAATCAAGTTCAGACACGATACAAGACTGTTCTCCGCGTCTCGTTGGCGTTCCTCGCAACATTGAACCATGTTCCAGGTAATTCCAGGAACAGATACGAATTGTTTCGTATGATTTTTAATCTAAAACTTCTCTTATTCAGCCGAAACCGCTTGAACCCACGAACGAACATCCCTTGCTCAAGGTGAAGATAGGGAATCTCGCGCGTAATGCCCTGGTAATCGAGTGGTCGCGCTTCTGCGTCATCGACGAACGTTTATTCGAAGAAACGGGCTACCCTCGGGACAGTATCCGCGAACTAGACGACGACGACGATAGACACCGGTACCTAAAAAACATCGTTGGTGACCATTTCCAAATAATTGGACAGATCAAGATGGACGTCGAGTGGGTGAATCGAGGCACCGAAACCAACTTCATCGTCGTGACGAAAGAAAGAACTCTCGTCTTGGGGACGCGTTTCCTTTGGGACTCGAATTTATCTTCCGCGCGGTTTGATCGATTCTTCAAAGACGATAAACTTGGCGTCACCATCCCATTCGAGTATGGATTTGTTCCATGGATAAATTTGTACTTTGTCGAATATCCAGATAAAATGTACAAGTGTCAATAAATGGCAATTCTATGTGTAAATGGGGTAAAAAATGTGGGAAAAAAATGTTATAGAAATAAATAACTGTTGTTTTCGCGTAACTTTTTCGGCGTTATTCCACCATATAATCGTCGCTTCAATGTATCGTTGTTTCATCGTTTCGTTTTATTCCGTTTTATTTGTTTATTTGTTTTTATTTTTATTTTTATTTATTTATTTATTTATTTATTTTTTTTTTTTTTATAACATTCTGCAAACTGTAGAAACTGTAAAAACTTTAAATATAGATATTTTAGTGAACAGCGAGTTTGTTTTTATTTTAGACTAGATGGGATACCTGGGTCGAAACGAATTAGGTCGAAACGGGATTTCGACTTTAGTCATTTCGACCTTAGTATGGAATCCCGGGTGCTCATAGTATTCGAAAATTAAGTAAAGTAAAGTAAAGTTTAGTCATCTTCTTTGGATATTTTTTTTACTCCGTTTGGCGTCTTGCGCGCGCGCTTGTTTGCTCCCTTCTCCCTTCTCCGCCTCGAATTTCGTCCCCGGTCGGTCGTTTTCACCCGACACCCAAAAGTCCAATCCCGACGAACGGATCCACGAATTCCGTCGTGAAATCGCGAACACGTCGTCAACGCACAGGCCACGCGCGTATCACGAGGAACAAATAAATAAACAATTAAATGGGTGTTTTTGCACAATTGTTTGAAATAAACACGCTTTATAGGTGTGTCTGTCTGTGGGCTTATTTTGGAACAAGTTGTTGGGGCTGCCGACACTCGTCGGTGCCAGCTGCCCCGCATTCACCGTAGGTGAGGCGCTCGTTGCCGCAATGGTCGCCGCAATGGTCGCCGGAATGTTCGTGGTGGAGCAGAACACCCGTGGGTGGGAAATACCGTTTCAAATCGATTCAGGAAATTTCGACCGAAACCCTCGGATCTCCATGATGGCTCGAAGCGAACGAATTCAAAGTGTCTGCAAACTCGTCGAACGCGATTATACAAACTCACATCGTCTACGATGGTGCAACGTGTACTGCGAGTTGAAATTAAAATGGTAAACCGATCGGGGCGTTCGCGATCTTCGACTCAGACGGCACCCAATTCGATAATCTAATTAATCGTTGGGGCACTCGTCGTGGAATTAGTTCCACTGTCGATAAATCGATTTATATATTTCAAGGACTTTTATTCAACTCCGCTCGAGCGTTTGTGCGCAGGACTTTGTACCTGGTCACGTGGCCTGTAATGTAATTTCCCAGAACCGCCACGCCACCCGACGTAAGCCGTGCCCTTCGATGGACGCCAAAGTGTCCATTCGATGCGGATTTTTGCGTTTCCCGCGTTAAAAGGTGTCCTATAAATTCCGAAACCAAGTTAATCTTGATTTACTTGTCTACGTGGATCTCCCCATATATTTTGTTTTCCAATTTCAATGTGGGAAAGTTTGTCGGTTGCAATTTTTCTCGCGCGCACGGCAATCACGAAAAAATCTCCGACGGTAACGCACTCTGACGGTAATTGTTTTAAATTAAAAAAAAAAAAAATTAGATAGATAGATAGATAGATAGATAGGATAAAAATTAAAACAAAATAAAGAAGGGTTGAATTTCTCGGACCATCATCATTGTCGCCCAGCAGTCAGTCAGTCTCTTTCTTTCCTTTTTTCTGCACAAAGCAAACGTAAGATCGCGGAAGCGAGACTCGAACCCAGAGTCCACGGCTCCATGCGGCAGGTAGTCCTGCCCACTCGACCACTCTGGGTCGATTATAAATTGTGCTAAAATATAGAAAAGAAGAGAAACAGATAAATAAATAAAATAAATAAAATAAAGACGTATATTTAATCACCCGATGAGATGTTTTTTTTACAATGAGAAACAAAATATACGCAATATAAACAAACAATACGAGACAATGAGATGGGGGATTGTTGTTTTTGTCCCATAAGAGTTGTGTCACATCTTTGACAATTGAAAAAAAAAAAAAATAAATGAATAAATAAAATTAAAAACCAAAACAAAAACTAAATCAAACAAACAAACAAACGAGAGTGGGAATAAACCGTCTCCTCTTATAATTCCATCGAAAGATCGGAACCACCAATTGCCTCTTCAGCGCCTTCGTCATCATCGTCGTCAACGACATCCTCTATCCAACCCATCGTTCCCTCCATCGCCTTCCACCATTTTTCCTCTGCTTCTTCAAATGTTTTCTCAAATTCCTCCATCGTCGCCTTCACCATTTTCTTGAGTCTTTGTTCCGTCCTGTCTATCAACTCCTCAATTCTCTCCTCTAGTCCCTCCATCATTTTTTCGACCCTTTCCTCCGTCGCCGCCATTGCCGTCTCCTGGACCTTCGTCTGTCTTCGACCGAGCGACTGGAGAAAGAGAGAAAAGAACGAATAAATATAAAAAAAAAATAAAAAAAAAAAAAAAGGTCAAATAAAAAAGACAAAAGAGTAAATATCGGAATGGGACACATACCCCCTTAATCTTCGTGGGATCATTAGTTTTTCGCTCGCGTGCATCATGCACGGAACTACTGGCGGCGCTTAAGTTTGGCGTGTGGCTCCACGCCTCCATGAAGTCGATGCGTTCCAAAAGGACGACGGGTGACAGGTGCGACTTTGTGGACGGCTTTTCTCCTCTCTTTCCTTTTTCCATATTTTCTTCGATGTGAAAAAAAAGATAAAAATTAAAATCGCAACAAAAAGAACCAAAACGTGGGACGTCGAATAAAACATCCGCGCACATATTGTTCGCGCAAGTCTACGCGCGTACATGTACGTGTTGGACGTGGTACATTTGATGCCTACCGCGGAACAATGCGAGAAAACACGAGAAAATACGAAGTTCTCGTATTTTCTCGGTTTTACTTTCATTTGGTTAATTCTTACCTTTGGTTTCAATACAATTTATCTTATTTCAGAAGTCTGCGAGACACATATAAAAAGAAGATTTTTTTTTTTTTTTTTTTTTTTGTTTATTTCTAATTAAATGAGAAAAATCTTATATATAGGCTTAACCCACCATGCAATAAGAAACAGACGAAAAAATCTTCTTTTTATTCGTGTCTTGTAGTTTTCTGAAATGAGATAAATTGCATTGAAACGTAACATAAGAATTAATCAAATGAAAGCAAAACCGAGAAAAAATGCAGTCCAGGGCCGCGAACCGCGTGTAAAAACGCCAACTGACGAGTGTTTACCGGGAAAATGGTTAACTTACCTCTAATCGTTTCACTTGTTCGCGACACGGGGTCCACACTACTGATGGCGAGCGCGCGAGTGATTCGACGCGGCATCTGGCGACAACCATGGAATCCCGCGCGTGATGCGACGTTGTTTGTTTATTTTTGTCTATTTTATTTATTTATTTGTTTATTTATATATTTATGTTTATTTGTTTATTCATCTATTTGTTTCACGATGCTTTCAAATTTTTATTTTTTTGTAACTCCGATCACCAAGCGTCGTTATCGAAATCCGCCATACCTGACCGCTGATTCCGCGCCACGTGCTTCGCTGCTGAGCAAGTTTACTATATACCTGTCCATTTATACATGTCGTTTATCTATTTATCAATCTATCTATCTATCTATCTATCTATCTACCAATCAACCAATTGACAACGACAACAATTGTTTCAACAATCCGACCATTCGTCCGCTTGTGTCTAAACGAGTGGAAGCGTGGAGAGGCGCGGAATTCGTCGCCATATTCTCGCTTGCCAGAAATGAAAAGAGAATAATTCGGTTTATCATTGTTTGATTGATCTGTGGTTTTATTCACCTTCCTTTCCTTTTCATTGATTGATTGTGTTTTGCTGTTCAATTCTCGTTTGTATTTAATTTACGGTAATCTAATTTTTACATTTCAGATGGAGAACGGAAAGAACGTCATCTGGGGTGAAGTGCGCCCGGGCACAAGGTGAGAGTGATTGGTCGATCGATTGGTTTTATTTATTTGACACTTTTTATTTCATTCTATTTTATTTTTATTTTATTTTTAAGGGGTTCGTCGCGATCGCCACCTTCGACGAGGTCGCCGCAGACCATCTATGTGCGGCCCGGGGAATTTGGTAATAACATATTCTTCGGGCCGAGGCGCTATGTGCCAGAGTGAGTAAAGCAATTTATGGTCGATTCGTCGGTCGCGGTTTGATTAATCATTTTTTTTTTTTTTTCCATAGTAACTTACCATGGTTGCCACCTATGCGTGCCAATAATTTCCAATGCAACAGGCGCCACGCGCGGGATCGCCCGACACCACCGACGCATGGGTGGTCGGATATCCCAAGATCCACCCGAAACTATGTGTTTCAATTCTGCACAACTTGCTACCAGTTTGGTGGTTGCAACCCATTCGTCACCAGTTACCAGTCACCAGTCACCCGCGACCGCCACCAGTTCGTCACGATATATCTACCTGTCCAGTTAGTTAATTAATTATTCTTTTTATCATTCTTTTTTTTTTTTTTTGTTTGTTTGTTTGTTTGTTTGATATATATATATATATATACATATATTTTTTTTTCTTTCTCTTAGTGGGACATCGTTATCAAACGTAGCGCCATCGGCGTAATTTTTCATTTTTTATTGTATTTTGTTCGTTTGTGGTTTATAATTTAAATTAAAATTGAATTTGAGATAAGTGGCCACGATTGATTGGGTTTATTTGATCGCAAAAAAAAAAAAAATTTAATTCGAATGAATCTATCGGTGTTAAAAACGACACGACCGGTTTGTTAGCCGATTGATGAACAATTTGCGAAACACGCGCGACACGTGGGGGCGTATTTCTCGGCACCCCCTATCACCACGACGTCTTCTTCGCCCGACGTCCGCTTCGTGAACGCGGCTTCCCCTCGACACCGGTAGCACGTTGCCTTCAGCTTCACGATGTGCTCTGATTTCGGGAGCAAATCGCAGACTTGACCGAACGGGTTCAACTTGAAATCCCCATCGAGGGCCGCGATTACCACAGTCTTTCCTTTCTCTGCCATTTCTTGACAGAATTGTACCAAGTCCTCGAAAAACTGGCCCTCGTCAATCCCGATAATCCCGAAATTTTCGGATTGTCTTCGGGCTTCCGCGAGGTTTTCGACGGCGCGCGCCGCTCTCGATTTTCCGTCACGAGCGACGATTTCTCCGGGAATGTGGCGGTTGTCGATTTTGGGCTTCAATAACAACGCTTCTTCTCCTTCTAGGCGCCTCAAGAGTTCAGTTGTTTTCCCTGCAAACATCGGGCCCACTATTAACTGGATATTGCCTCGTGGTCGATCCTCGATGGCCGACGTCGACATCTCGTCTTGTTGCGTCTACCATCGAGGAAAAAGAGAAAGAATTTAAACGAATAAATGAAAAACGAAAAACTGACAAAATCGTGAGTCCGACTGCAAAACTAAAATTGGATAGAGATCGAGAACAAAATGGCGGTGATAGTGGTGTAACCACGGGGATTCCCGCCCGTGCTCGCGCATCGACCCGTTCTGGTTCATTTAGTTAGTTGGTCGGTCGGTTTAATTAACGAGTCGGTCAAATTGTTGGGGATTCTTTCCCTTTTTCTATTTTGAAAATTGACTAGGTTTGCTTACCGTGCAAACGAGACTCGTTTTAGCGAATGAACCAATGCGTACAAGTGCGCGAAGCAAAGCGCGGTATGGTAGGAAAGCTTTAGCCCGTCGCTCGCTGCAAAGACGCGAGAATACGACGCGACACTCGGTGACACAAATTAGAAATTAAGAAAAAAAAAAAATAAATAAATAAAGAAATAAAAAAAAAAAAATAAAGAAATAAAAAATAAATAAATAAATAAATAAATAAAGAGAGAGAGAGAGAGAGGGATTCTTTCCCATTCTCTTCTCTGCGTTTTCTCTTTTCCTCTTCGTTTCTTCGCGCGCATCCACGAGAGAAGCACACATCGGTTTGGGATTCGAAAGATTCGAAAGATTCATGGGATTCGGATGGGATTAGGAAGCCATTGCCAGAGATTCGGTCGAACGTCGTCCCCCTCGCATTGTTTTCGCCACTGGCTGTGTAGCTTATTTTTGATTTGTTATTGTGACTGACCAGAAGGCCAGTCTGAGACCGAGAGGGGCGTGCAAGTGTGACGCATACAGGCACTGGCGGCAGAAGAACTCGGGTACCGCGCCACTCGGTGGGTACTGTGCCGCTCGACCGAGCGGCGACGGCCCCTTCGCTCTGCTCTCGGTCTGAAGGCTTTCGCAAAATGCAGCGGACGCGGTGATTAGAACTCGCGTCGACTCCGACGGGGCGTCAACTCTGGAAGGTAAAATTAAAATATGAAACGGCGGATATTTTACGAAACTTTTGTTCCAGTCGGTTGCTACGAAGATAATCTCGTTAATCATTGGAATACGAACCGCGGAACCGGTTCCAAGATCCGAAATTTAAACTTTAATCGTCCGCTCGTTGTCGATCGCCAGGCACCTATAAGTGATAAACGCGTCCTTTTCATTTTCTTGTCGCGTCTCGGGAGTTTGTGGATCTATAACCTGGCCTAATCTGACCTAATTCGAATCTGAGTTTGGATCTGAATTCTGCGTTTGCTTTATCGTTTCAACATTATGAGAGTTTCCTTTTATTAAACAATTATATTTTTAATTCTACTTGCTATTTAACTGCGTCCCGGTGCGTTGCCATAAGCACCGGACACCTTCGGACATTTATCCACGTTGGTGAACATTATTATCGATGCCGGTGTCAAAAATCCATGTCGCGCTTACATACATCGCACCTCGCATATTATCGCGCGTGGGAACGCGTTCACGCGTGTGCATGGCAAACAAAGACACGCTCATGCGAGCACATTGTCGAGGACTTCGCTCACGATCGCGCACTGACACCAGAACGTGTTGCATCAAAATATTGAAATTTTCTACGACCAGATGCCGAATCTGTCATGTGCAAAGAGAGTGTGTGTAAACGAACGGACAAATAAATAAATAAATAAATAGATAAACCAAGTGTTTTTCATAACTGTTTGTTTGTTTGTACCGGCGGAACGTTGTGATGTCGATGTGAGAGTTTATTTTGGAAGAATTTGTTGGGACTGTCGACGCTCGTCGGTGCCAACTGCCCCGGTTGACCAACGGCTGAACAATAGAGTGGTTGCGCAACCCGAATGCAGACTTTTGTGACCGAAACCCCCCGGATTTCCGCGAGGGCTCGAATCAGTCCCGGTTGGTCTGAAGGTGTTAGTAGATCCATCGGATGCAGTGACCGAAATTCGCGTCATTTACGATGGCGCGCCGTGCATCGCGGAATGGAATTTAAACCGTAGACCAGTTTAAGCGTTCACAATCTCATTTCACGCGACATCTATCGTGATAATCTGATTAATGGTTGGGGTAAACAAAATGGGTGGATGGATGGGAATTTTTATTTCAGTCAGTTTTATTTACTCGCCTAAAAAAGAAAAAAAGAAAAAAAAAAGAAAGAAAAAAAAAGAAAAAAAACAGGAAAAAGGATAACAACGAATACGACGATTGGTCGAGTGGACGGAGATACCCGCCGCGTGGAACCGTGTGCCGAGAGGATGGAGACAGACAGACAGCCGCCATGTTTCCGGATTATGTCACTTGGTGTCGCTCTATGCATCGATAGTGATCACGCGCGGGACAGACGACGTCGTGTTTCCATCTTCCAAAAAGTGAGTAGTTGACCGTTCTACCGTCACATTTATCAGTCAATCGATCGACAAATTGAAAAAAAAACAACCCTCGATTACCTCTACGCCTCTCTCGACAACGTATCAATTAACACGCGCGTGCAAACACGAACGCCTGCATTGGTTCGGTCGGGCACCGCTCGCTCGCTCATTTGACAGACTCGTGACTTGCAATTTTTTATTTTTTCTTAGCCGTTATTTTATTTTCCTTTGCATTCGACTTTAATTTAATTTCTATGTTCCAGACGATGAACAAAAACGAGAAAAACGACCACAACAACGACGGCGATGATGCAAGGTGAGAGATTCGACCGACCGGTTTCGATCGTTCGTTTATCCGTTTCTTCATTTCTTTATTTCTTTGTTTATTCAGTTGTCAGCCAATTGATCCGCCCCAGTCGCCATCGTGGCAGTGGACCGAACCCGGTCACATTCGACCCATCATGCGGGTTGCGCCATTCCAGCGCGCGACTCTGGAACCGATGTAATCCGGTCAAACGTCTCGTTTGATTTATTTATTCATTTATTTATTTATTTATTTATTTATTTATTTATTTTTTAAGCCATCCTCGCGGACGTTCCGTACTGTTTGTTCGCTTCGCGGGCGCCCAGTTGATGGGACCGGGACGTCCGATGCCGAGGTGAGTTAATTCGATTCAACGTTTTGTTTTTGTTTTTGTTTTGTTTTGTTTGACCGATTGGTTGGTTTGATTCGAATTGATTTATTTATTTATATTTATTTTATTTTATTTTCTATTTTTCAAGTCAATCCCGCGGGCGCGCCAGGATGCTAGCGCGTTTCGCGGCCACCGAACCGACGTTGCCAGGGCGTCCGGCGTCGAGGTAATTAATTCGGTTCAACGTTTCAATTTGTCCGCTCGTCCATCAGTTTGTTCATTTAGTTTATTCAATTTGATCTCTTCCTCAGTGACCCACAACCAGGCGCGTAATCGGCGATGTGACGAGTCGATTTTGAATCTTTTTTTATTTTATTTTTTTATTTTTCGTTTTTATTTTGTAAACAATAAAAACACTCAACTTTTATCATAGAATTTGAAAAGTTTGACAATTTCTTATTAAATTTTGAATTGGAGTGTGGGGGGAGCAATGGTCAAAACGTCGTTACGGGGAATCAGATGGAAATGTTAGCGATAAAGTCGTTCAAAGTCATAAAATCGGTGTCGATTTTTACGAGGCGTTGGGGACGGTTGGAACTCGAGTCAACCAATGGACACGTCGATGCCACTCCGTTGTAAAATGCCACACACAGACACACACGTGCACACGCGAACGGATGAGTGTCGATGTGGGAGCTTATTTTTGGGACGAGTCGTCGGGGTTGCCGCCGCCTTCGCCACCGCTCAACGAGCCCAACTGTCACTATTCGTCGGGATGGATGCGTTTTGTTCCCGACTTATTTATCTATTTATTAATTTTTTTCTTTTTTTTTGACCGGCCCGAAGGCCAGTCTGAGACCGAGAGGCAGGCGGGAGACGCGTATCGCCGTTGGAACCAACAGCATCATAGAATGCAAAGAGTTAACCGCTGACCTCGAAAGGAAACTAGCAAACAAGCTGTACGATCGATTGGTCTAAAAATGCTCACAAAACCCATCGAGTGCAGTGATATAAACTCGCGTCGACTACGTTGGTGCAGCGTGTATTGCGAGATGAAATTTAAATCGTAAACCAATTGAGACGTTCACGATCTTGTTTCACGCAACATCTACCACGAAAATCTAATTAATGACTGGATCACATGACACAAAATTAATTCTACGACCGGGAAATCGATTTCTATTTTTTAAAGACTTTTATTTAACTCGGCGCGAGATTCTACCTACAAACGATAAACGCATCCTTTTTATTTTCTTGTTGTCGTCTCGAGAGTCTGTGGATCTACAACCTGGCCTAATCTGACCTAATTCAAATCTAAATTTGAATCTGAATTTTGCGTTTTCTTTATTGTTTCAACATTATAGGAGTTTCTTTTTGTTAAACAGTTATATTTTTAATTCTTGTTGGTTGTTAATTGCGTCCTGGTGCGTTGCCATAAACACCAAACACTTCGCGGACATTCATCCACGTTGACGGACATCATTACCGACGCCCGCGCCAAAAGCCCGTGTCGCGCTCACCCCCATCGCATCACGTGCATTATCGCGCGTCGTAACGCGCTCAAACGCGTAGATCGCGAGCAAAGACACACTCATGTCCATATGTTGCTGAGGACTTTGCTCACGGTCGCGCGTCGACGTCGAAACGTGTCGAAACGAGCCGAAAAATGCAGGCAACCACGCGCGCGTCATGGGGTTTAAATAAGCGAACGGATGTCGGTGCGGAAACTTATTTTCGGGACGAGTCGTTAGGGCTGCTGTCGTCGCCGCTCAACGGCCCCAACTGCTCCCATTCGCCGGTAGACCGAGCGAGAACGGGTGCGTTCTATTTCCGATTCATTTATTTATTATTTTGATCGACCCGAAGGCCAGTCTGAGACCGAGAGAGGTGTTTGTTTAGAGAGGACCCCCTATCGCCATACGCGAGAACCCGGCTACCACGCCGCTCGGTGGGTACTGCGCCGCTCGACCAAGCGGCGGGCCCGAGTTCCGCATTCGATCTGAAAGTGTTAATGTAATTCGCTCTTTCTCATTTGTATTGTAGCAGACGATCTTTTGCTTACTTTGTTTTATGTATCACCACCTGGTGACAGTTTCTTTTATTATCTTTATAAAAGTCTCCAAGATGGCGACGCACGCAACCGTGTATGTTTCTTTACACCTCACCACGCTTCTAGATACACAGACAAGCGCCAACAAAGGTTATGGGTCCAGACATGCATTCTAGAAGACTTCAGGCGAGCTTGTGTGAAGGATTACGACAGTGAAGAACCAAATCGAGTTCGGGACGAGGAATTATCGCGAGTTCGAGGCGAGGAATTATCGCGAGTCACGCCCCTTCACCTTCATGTCTAAATACGAACATTTAGCGAGGAAAAACGGACAAAATTGTGATATCTTTCAGTTTGTGGATATTTTGACATTTGAGTGATATAATTTCATGTTTATTGACTCTTGATTATTTTGTTTTTCACGGTTTTTACACCATTGCAACGTCATGGATAAGATACCGGACATGTTCAAATTTTCACCACTAGATGGCCTGAACTACGAGGCATGGAAAAGCGATATGAAAATGCTATTAGCGGCGCAAACGCTCACCGATCACATTGATAAAGCAACAAAGGTTCCGACAGATGCAACCGAGCTTAAAGATTTCACAGCAAAGAAGAATAAAGCGATGGGTTATATTTACTACGGAGTAAAGCGTGAAATTCGGGATTTATTGCGAAGTGCAGGTAAAGAAGATCCTTTAACTGCATGGGATTATCTCGCCGGCATGTACGAACCGAAATCACGTGCCCGGATTGCAATGTTGCGGAAAAATTTCGTGTCAATGACTTTTAAAACCGGAGAGCACATGGAGACATTTATTAGCAGAGTTGAAAATGCCGCAGCTCAGTTAAAGGACGCAGGGAGAAAAATTAATGATGACGAAATTGCTTTTCAACTTATTCAGGATCTCCCAACTGAATATGACGTGGTTGTAAAAATGATTTATGCATGGGATGACACAAAATTCACTACAACAAATGTAAAGTCAACTTTGATTAGTGAAGCAGGCCGGATGCGATTGATGACGACGTCTGTATCCAAGAACGACTCAGAAGTTATGACTAGTTCAACGGTTCAACAGCGTGGATCACCATCACCTGGCTACACGTGTTATCGATGTGGCCAACCAGGCCATTTCATTCGTGATTGCACCCAGGCACCGTCACATTACGAAAAAGCTCGTGCTGGGCGTAACACGAGATTGCGAGGACGAAAATCGAGAGGTCGGGGCACATCCTCAAATGAACGACCAGCGGCAGGGTTTTCGGGCGTTTTTGACGTTATGACAGTATCCAACCAACCGCCATCAACACCAACAATCCCATGGCAACAATGGACCTGGGACAGCGCTTGTGGCGCCCATCTATGCAACGATAAGAAATGGTTTCAAGACTTGCGGATGATAAAACCGACCACTATGAATTCCTATTATGGACAATTTCAAGTAACAGGAATAGGAACTGTTATGTTTCGTCATCAAGTAGACGGAAAAGAACGATATACGGTATTGCAACGCGTCGGCTACGCACCCAGTGGTCGGAGAAATTTAATTTCTGGATTCCAAGTCGACACCTGCGGTTACACTTGGAAAGGTGGCGGGAAGTGTATAGAAGTTTATGATAAAACTGGCACTTCTGTTTTACGGTTTACCGGGACGAATGGACTTTACAATTTGTCTGCACAGTTACCGGAAGTAAATAATACATCAGCTGTGAAGACGTACGCAAACGTCGTATCCGAAGGTCAAAAGGAACCACAAACAGCAAATTGCAGTCACGACCTCGAATTGTGGCATCGTCGATTGGCACATTTAAATGTAAGAACAGTCGCTGAAATGTCCAAATCCGGGGCAGTTAAAGGAATGCCAAGCTTATCGCGGGGAAATTTGTACTGCGAAGATTGCAAAATAACGAAAATGCGACGTCCGACAAGGAAAGCTTTCCCGTCCATATTGACCAAGAGTTTGATGGAAATTGTTCATGCAGACATTTGGGGAGCAACGAGTTATCCCTCCCCGTCCGGATTCAAATATTTTCTCGCGATTGTGGAGGATTATTCTCGATGGACGTCGGTCTACGCACTTAAGCATAAGTGGGAAGCTTTTGATAAGATTAAAGACTTTATAACTGAAGCGGAACGTCAAACAGGACATCGTGTTAAGGCGATTAAAACTGACAACGGGTTGGAATTTTGTTCGCGAAAGATGTCAGAGCATTTGACATCGTTGGGTATTCAACATTTACGTACAAATACGTACACACCATCCCAAAATGGAGTCGCGGAACGCTTTAACCAGACGGCACTTCAAGCAATTCGCGTAACACGTAAGCAGGCGAATTTAGCACCAGGATTCTGGGTTGAACTTTTGCATGCTTATGTTTATTTGCGGAATCGCACACCACAGAAGTTACTGCACTGGAAAACACCATATGAAATAAGGAAAGGATCACCACCGAATATATCGTATATCCGTAAGATTGGAAGTATGGTCCATAGATTTATCCCAAAGGCCGAAAGACAAGACAAATTTTCGGATTGTGGAGAAGTTGGCGTACTCGTCGGATATGCATTATTTACGCGGGGCTACCGAATATGGGATCCTATCAGCAACAAAATCATTGAAAGTGATCAAGTGACAATTAACGAGGCTAAGGTTTATCAACCCAAACGACTCGAAAGTGTAGAACAAATTAGTTTTACACCTGACACGACAGAAGAATCTAAACCTAAAATGACATTGAAGAAAGTCGCACCGACGCAAGCAAAGCAACAACCAGTTGCACAAGTAACAACGATACAAGCAGCACAAACGGTTACACAACCTGAACAAACGGTTTTACAATCAGTAAAACAGAAGATACAGGTCCAACCAACGATTTCGAGTCAATTGAAGCAGATTGTGTGGGAACGTGAATTAATTCCCAGATCGACAGGAAATCGAACCGATGTTTATTATTTTTGTGACGGTCAAAGGATCAAGTCTAAGACTGACGTGGCGGTTTTGTGTCAAGCTAAGAATTTAGATGTAAATCTTGACGCATTTGATTTCTCACCGAAGAATTTGGTAACAGGCCAAGTGGACATTCCTTCGAAATCGCATGACGTGGCCAAACCAAATAACACCGATTCTAACATAGTCGACCAAGACTTCTTTGATTTCTTTAATGGATTGGAATGTTGCGATGTTGAAAGTCCCACGTCATACGAAGAAGCAATAAAATGTGAGGATGCAGATCAATGGAATGAGGCAATGCAAGACGAAATAGCAACGCTAGAAGAAAGAAAGGTCTTTTCACTCGTTCCACCTCCAAAAGGGAAGAAGATTTTAACCAATAAATGGGTTTTTGTCCGGAAAAGCGACGACAAAGGAACTGTTGTTCGCCATCGCGCACGATTAGTGGCAAGAGGTTTTGAACAGGTTAAAGGCAGGGATTTTCATGAAGTATATAATCCGGTTGTCACTTTTGCACTCGTTCGCCTACTATTTTTCTTGCTTGTGGTATGCGCCGGATGGGTGACTAGGCATCTGGATGTAAAATGTGCCTTTCTTTATGGGTCTCTGGAAGAAGAAATCTATATGGATCCTCCAAGTGGCTTCGAACGACATGATGGAAATGTGTGGAAATTAGAGAAAAGTCTCTATGGACTCCATCAGGCGGGCAGGTGTTGGTGGATAGAACTTGACCGTGCATTAAAAGAGACTGGTTTAATTCCCCTTACATCTTGCGAATGTGTATATCGCTCCGGATGGAACGCATTCGTATTAGTTTACGTCGACGACGTACTTATTATCGGTTCAGATGACTTTGTGATCGATAACGTGATACGAACGATTAGAACTATTTTTGATATTAAGGACTTAGGTCGCGTTCAAAAGTTTTTGGGAATTAATTTCCGCCATGATAAAGAAGACAACTGTGTTTATTTAGAACAAACATCATATATACACAAACTGTCTAATGTTTTCTCTTTTATATCTTTTCAGAGAAAGTACGAACCAATGAAGTTTGGGTCGGTCATCAATGCAGAAACGATGCGAAGCGAAAAAGGCATTGATCTGCCATATCGAGAATTAGTCGGATCTTTGCTATTTCTCGCACGAATGACGAGACCAGACATCCTGTACGCAGTCAGCGTTTTGGCGAGATATTCTTCAAAACCCAGTATCGTCGCCTGGATGCATCTCGAGCATTTATTCAATTATGTGAGATCGACCCCGTATCAGTGCATTAAGATGAAGAGACCAGAACGTGTTGTCTTTCACTGTTATTCCGATGCATCATTTGCGTCCGATATCGACACACGCAGATCGGTTTCTGGCCACATCGTGTTTTTGGGCCAAGTACCGATAATTTGGAGATCTGCAAAGCAGTCCTTGGTTGCAGCATCCGCAATGGAATCGGAATTATACGCTGTGACTGATTTAGTGAAAGAAGTTATTTGGTTAACACGCATTTTAACCGAATGTTCTCGTGTCTTACCAATTGATGATGCACATCCAACTATCTACGTGGACAATCAGAATGTACTTTTCAACTTGAAGAATCATGTGGAGAATCGATTGACACGTTATATGGATATAAGATTTAAGTTCGTTCGAGAACATTTGATGTTAGATTTATTTAAAATCATGTATGTTAACACAAAGTTTAATTATGCAGATTTATTTACCAAACCTTTAATGAAAGGAAGATTGTTATCTTTAGTTCCGTATTTGAGTTCTGTACGGGAAACAGCGAATTAGGGGTAGTTTGTTAATGTAATTCGCTCTTTCTCATTTGTATTGTAGCAGACGATCTTTTGCTTACTTTGTTTTATGTATCACCACCTGGTGACAGTTTCTTTTATTATCTTTATAAAAGTCTCCAAGATGGCGACGCACGCAACCGTGTATGTTTCTTTACACCTCACCACGCTTCTAGATACACAGACAAGCGCCAACAGAAAGCGTTCGTGAAGCCCGTTGAACGTGTTCGGAGAGACTTCCGTCGACTATGACGGCGCCAGACCACCGGGAGATGGAAATAAAATATGAAACGATTGGTTTTCTATAAAACTTTTATGGCAGTGAGTTGCGGCGAAGATAATTTAATTAATGATTGGAGCACGTGGCACAAAATTAATTCTACGATCGGGAAATGCATTTCTATTTTTTAGACTTCTAAACCTTGTGTTTAGAAAGTCTAATAATGAAACGGCTCTGTCTGTCCGTCTTCGACGTCCGGTCACGTGACCTGTATGTAATGTTTCTACTTCCGGTACTTCCGGTTTGTGTAATATCCCAAAAAAATGAATTAAAAAATTAATCGGACGATTGGAAAGTAGACTTTTCTGGTGCAGTTTTTGGTCTATTTTCCAATTATAAATATGAAATTGGCATTAAATATAGTTAAAAAGAAGAAAATGCTAAATTACGGCGAAATGTAATGGAAAACAGCGCCACTCGGCGGATCCCGTAAGCTATAATGGAGGCAGAAATCTTCGTCGCGAACTGAAAAATGTTGTTTTCTATCTCGAAATGAGATTTATAAATTTTGAAATCAGTCTCATTCGACTGGAAATCCAAATCTGCACCTGCCTGTATATTTTATTTTTCAATTTGGTCAAGAAAAAGTACCGTTACGATCCACCGAAGTCGGCGACCGCGTGGCAAATTTGGTGGGAAATTTGAAAAAGACTGATTTTTAAAACTGAATAATTTTAATGATTAAATGAGGTTTCCTACGTGTAATTTGGCGCTGAAAACGATGGCGTCATTAGTTTTTGGATCAAATATAGTTACAAAGGCGAAAAAAGCAATTTACGGCAAAATTTAAGTAAACCAGAGCGCCATCTGACGGAAGCCGTGACCGAAACGTAATGTAATGTACTTCGTAATGAAAATTGGACAAATGGAAGTGAAATCTGAAAAAAAGGGGTATCACGTTGGGATTCTCACTATTTGTTCATTTTTTCGTTTATTTTTTATTTTTTTATTTGTTTTCTTTCCTTTTCCAGTCGTCCGCCGCTTCCATCCCGCGTGCGCCGACGGGCAGGTTGAAGACGGTGGATCTTATAGTCCAAAGAGCGACGAAGGAGGAGGAACGAAAGAATGAAGGCAACAGAAACGTCCCCATGAGAGTCGAGATGCTTCCAGATGGAGACGTTCTTTTGTCGCATTCAGTGGTGAGCGCGTTAGTCCATGTGGGTGTGGTAAGAGTCACATCAGAAAAAGACGAAGGAGACGGCGACGAGTCTCAGAAAGAGAATCGAGAGGCTGGCAAAGAAGACGCGGGATAATAAAAAATTGACCGTGTATTTGTAATAATGATAACAATAACAATGATTAATGTGGATTTTTTTTTGTTTGTTTTCTTTTTTATTAAAAAAAAAAAAAAAAAAATTAAATAAATAGATAAATAATAAAAAGTAAAAAACAAATAAAAGCAAATGAAGAAGAGTTGGACAGTGCAAATTATGGGGAAAAAATAAAATTAAATAAAAACTAATGTCCATTGACGCCACCTCCATCGTTTCCGGCGGGCGCTTGGTAATCGTGTGCCTCCGCCCAATGAGTGACGAGATCCCCGGGAGAGGGCGTCGCCGCACAAAACGGACAGCGTCGCCCGTTGAGTCGGTGCACTCGTTTCAACGCCTAAGAAGAAAGGGGAAAAAATAAAAATACGAATTAGTTAACTAGTGTGTGAGTGAAGAGGATAATCGGACACTCACCGATGCCAGACAGACGAGCTCGCGCGAGAAATTTTTCACGTCCTTGTGGATGTTGTGTCGCTGTCGCTGATGGCGAAAGACGTCGACGCAGAAGAATCCGTTCGGTCCTGAGGCACATGGGGCGGGGGAGAAGAAGAAGAAGAAGAAAATTAAAATAAAATTAAAAAATATTTATGTATATAAAATAAATAAAAGATATAGAACAAATAATAATAAAATAATAAGTAAATAAATAACCGTTTCTTACTATCGGGGTGTTTATCATCGCATAGAGCGCAGGAGTATGACCTGCCGCCACCCTCCTCTTGTGGTGCTTCCGCCATTTTCCTTTTGTTTGTGAGACGAGTAAACAACTGAAAGTAAATTGGAGAGAGAGAGAGAGAGAGAGAGAGGGAGGTGATTGTGGTCGTGGGCGTGGTCCATTGACCGAGAAATCACACAAAGCATCAAACTTACTTACCAACGAACACGAGGTGGTAGTGAGGATCAGACGGAAGATGAAACGCGCGCGTTTGATATAAGCTGCCGAACCAAAGTGTGTGTATGTCGTGAGCGGCTGATGTGACATCTGGTGGCAGTCCGAGAACGATTTAAGTTTGAACTATGGAGCGTCGGCAAATGAACGGGTCTCTCTCGTTGGCAATCCTCGTTGTTCCGACGAATCCTGCTATTGCCGTCTTTGTGGTCCTCGTCACGGTCGTCGTTTTTATTTAACTCGAAACGAACGTTAATACTAAGTTTCCAATGTGCGTAGACGCGCGTGATTCGCGCGTTTTCCACATGTGGTGCCCCCGTCACGCGTGAATACAAAACGTCGACCCAATAAATTCCGAAACTGGGCTAATCTTGTTTTATTCGCCCATGTGCGCTTACCCATATATTTTGTTTTTCAGTTTGTGGAAAAGTTCATTGCCTGTGGTTTTCGGCGCGTACATGGCAAACGCGGGAAAATTTGCGGTGGTAGCGCGCTTTAAAAAAAAAAAACACCATAATGTTAAAAATGGGAATCCCGTCGGGTTTTTTTACGAAACATCTTGCAGAAGCTTATTTTTGAACAAATTGTTTGGGACTGCCGGTGCTTGTCGGCGCCAGCTGCCCCGTATTCTGTACAGAGAGACGTTCAAAAGAACATCTATTAACTCATACAGTAGAAAAACCACAGAAGTGAGTAAAACAATCGCGGAAAACCAAAACCCTCCGGATTTCCGCGAGGGCCAGGATTGGTCTGGATTACTGGAATCACTCTCGAAGCCCGTCGAATGCGTTGATGGAGATTCGCACCAACTACGACAGCGCGTGGCAACCGGAAGGTGAAATTAAAATATAAAACGACGGATATTTTACAAAACTTTTGTATCGGTCGTTTGGTACAAAGATAATGTGATTAACTATTGGAATACGAACCGCGAAACCGATACCACGATCCGAAATTTAAACTTTAATCGTCCACCCATTGTCGATCGCCAGACATCTATAAGCGATAGGTGCGCCCTTTTCATTTTCGTGTCGCTCCCCCAGAGTTTGTGGGTCTAACCTGACCTAATCTTACCCAATTCGAATCTGAATTTGAATCTAAATTTTGCGTTTTCTTTATCGTTTCAACATTATACGAGTTTCCTTTTGTTAAACAATTATGTTTTGAATTTTCGTAAGTGGTTGGTTAATTGCGTCCCGGTGCGTTGCCATAAACACAAAGCACTCTGCGGACATTTATCCACGTTGACGGACATTAATTTCGACGCCCGCGTCGAAAGACCGTGTCGAGCTCATCGGCATCGCATCACACGCAATATCGCGCGCGCGAACGCGCTTGTGCGAGTATGTACGTCGTCGGGGACTCGGCTTCGCGGTCGCGCATCGACGTCGAAACATGCCGTATCGGTGTGCGGATGTTTTCTATGCCCACAACGAACCGTATCTGTCGGACGCGAGTAGAATGCACGTCAAGAGGTTTAGACTAACGGATGAGTGTCGATGTGGGAGCTTATTTTTGGGACGAGTCGTCGGGGTTGCCGCCGCCGTCGCCACCGCTCAACGAGCCCAACTGTCATTTATTTATTTATTTATTTATTTATTTTTTTTTTTTTTTGACCGGCCCGAAGGCCAGTCTGAGACCGAGACCCGCCGACCGACCATTGGATGGTAGGCGAGTCGACCAACAGAAAATGGCGACGAACATTTCGGGAGGCGGAACCACACCAACGACCGACCGGCCATTTGGTACTCAACAGGTACTCCGGTCTCGATCTGAAAAACGTCCGCAAAGTCTATCGGATGCGATGACCGGGACTCGCGTCGACTGCGACGGTACATGGTCCCCGGGAAATGATTTAAAAATGTAAAACGACGGTTGTTTTGTAAAACTTTTATTCGAATCTGTCGCGACGAAGATAAAATGATTAACGGTTGGAAGGCGAGCCGCGAAACCAGTTCTACGACGGGGGAATTAAAATGTTAACAGTCTTTCTTTTTCGGGTGATTTTTTTTACTCCGTACCGATCGCCACGTCAGACACGAGTAGGATGCACGCGACCGCGCGCACGTTTAAACGAACGAACGAACGAACGGATGCCGACGCGGAAACTTATTTTCGGGGCGAGTTGTCGGGGCTGTCGTTGCTGCCGCCACCGCCGCCGCTCAGCGACCCCAGTTGCCCCAATTTTACGGCCAATTTATTTATTTATTTATTTATTTATTTATTTATTTTGACCGGCCCGAAGGCCAGTCTGAGAGACACGGGATGAACGCGCACAAATGCCACATCATCGACCGGACGCTGAAGCATCAACCGTTTACTCGGTCGAGGAAATTTTAAACTATACAACCATCGACCGGTCAGTTGGGGAGGCGCGCCCGGTACTATACGAGACGGTCCGCCCCGATCTGAAAACGCTCGCCGAACCCGCAGAACGCGTTGGGTGAGACTCGCGTCGACTGCGACGACGCGAGACTCCCGGAAAGTGAAAATAAAATACGAAACGATTGATTTTCTGTAAAAATTTTATTACGACGAGTTGCGACGAAGATAACCTAATTAACGGTTAAAGCACGAACCGCAAAGTCGGTTCCACGACCGGAGAATTAAAATTTTAATCGTCTTTCCTTTTGCGTGTAATATTTTTTTTTTACCCCGTACCGATCGCCACACCGGACACGAGTAAAATGCACGCGACCGCACGCGCGCTGCGAGGTTTAGACGGACGAAGAAATGCCGGTGCGGGAGCTTATTTTCGGGGCGAGCCGTCGGGGCTGCCGCTGCCGTCGCCGCTCAACGACACCATTTGCCCCTATTCTCGTCGGGACGGGCGCGTTCTATTTCCGATTTATTTGTTTCTTCATTTATTTATTATTTTGACCGGCCCGAAGGCCAGTCTGAGACCGAGACCGCTTAGATCATTTTGGGCGGGTAGAAGTCCTACCGCACCATCGGCCGACGATCGGACGGAGAAGCGCGCATACCGCACCATCGACCGATGGTCGGATAGAGGCGCGCATGTACTCGAGTCTCGATCTGAAAAACGTCCGCAAAGTCTATTGGATGCGATGACCGGGACTCGCGTCGACTGCGACGGTACATGGTCCCCGGGAAATGATTTAAAAATGTAAAACGACTGTTATTTTGTAAAACTTTTATTCGAATCTGCCACAACGAAGATAAAATGATTAACGGTTGGAAGGCGAGCCGCGAAACCAGTTCTACGACGGGGGAATTAAAATTTTAACCGTTTTTCTTTTTCGGGTGATTTTTTTTTACTCCGCACCGATCGCCACGCCGGACACGGGTAGAATGCACGCGACCGCACGCGCGCTGCGAGGTTTAGACGGACGAAGAAATGCCGGTGCGGGAGCTTATTTTCGGGGCGAGTCGTCGGGGCTACCGCCGCCGCTGCCGCCGCTCAACGACGCCACCCGCCCCTAGTCTCGCCGGGACGGGAGCGTTCTACTTCCGATTTATTCATTTATTTGT
This sequence comes from Strigamia acuminata, assembly GCA_949358305.1. Classification (NCBI taxonomy): domain Eukaryota; kingdom Metazoa; phylum Arthropoda; class Chilopoda; order Geophilomorpha; family Linotaeniidae; genus Strigamia; species Strigamia acuminata. The sequence goes on along the minus strand of OX442320.1, from coordinate 2,773,483 downwards.
TATTTTGACCGGCCCGAAGGCCAGTCTGAGCCCGAGACCGATTGGGGACCTGTCGACCACCCATTTGGAGCACAAGCATAAATACCGCACCACCGACCGATCCTCGGGTGGGAGAGGCGAATGCCATCTTGTCATCCAACGGGGATCGAGCGGCGCACGAGACGGGGGCGACGGCCCTCTCACTTTGGTCTCGATCTGAGGATCCCCTCAAAATCCGTAGAACGCGATGATTGAAACCAACGCCTACTACGACGGCACGAGACCCCCGGAAGATGAAAATAAAATACGAAACAATTGATTTTCTGTAAAAATTTTATTATGACGAGTTGCAACGAAGATAACCTAATTAATGACTGGAGCACACGGCGCGAAATTAATCCTATGATCGGGAAATGCATTTATATTTTTTAAAGACTCTGGTTTGACCAGACACGAACGTTTATGTACGAGACCCAACGTCCGATCACGTGACATGTGATATATTTCGCAAAACCACCACGCCGTTTCTCCAAATTAGGTTTTCACGAAACTCGATTCTATTTTTACCCACGTGGTCACGTGCCCTTCCCGATATCAAAACCGCGTTTTAGCGAAACCCAAAGTTTCGTTTTTAATCGGCTGTTTTTGTTGGACACGAAGAAGCGTTATAGCGCGATCGCGCTAAGCGAGATTTGTAAAGTTGAGGATGCGTTACAACGCGTTTTCAAAAAACGGTTTGCCAAGAATGATAAAACACGCGCGATCGAGCGGATTGTACGAATAGGTGAAATCCGCAGAATCCGCCACGAGACTGCGAACAGGGGGTCAAGGTATAGGCCGCCGTAATGTTAAATATAGGGTCCCTTTCGCACTCCGCGAAATCCGCATGCGCGCCATAAGGTTAAGCACTCCAGAAGCGTGTGTCGCACGCGTCGGCGCGCCGCTAAAAACATATCCTTTTCGCGGATTGGCTTCCGCGAAATCCGCATTTCGGGGGCGACTATTCTGGGGATTCCGGGTGGACCAAACTCTTCCGGAAAATGTCCGGGGTGGTGTTGGGAGTGTCAATAGACTGTTTTGTGTCAAGGTTGTCAATTTTCATGTGAGTATTGGAAGGTTCATTTCTGCACATTCTCATGTATTTTTTTTCACAGGAGCGACAAGGAGCGATGAAGCGGGATCGAGCGAGAGTGGGTAAAATAAACTGGTTTACGTCTCCAATGCGCGTTCAAGATGGAATACGAACTCGGAATCGACTCCAACACGCGTTCGCGTGACATACGGACGCATTCACGACCCAGATCAAAAAATGATCTCGTATTCGACTCGCTTTCTAGTCGAGTACGAATTTTGCCCTTCTTCAACGCGAAATCGTATTCGACTCGTTTTCGAGTCGAATGCGAATTTTGCCCTTCTTCAACGCGAAATCGTATTCGACTCGTTTTCTAGTCGAGTACGAGTTTTGCCCTTCTTCAACGCGAAATCGTATTCGACTCGTTTTCGAGTCGAATGCGAATTTTGCCCTTCTTCAACGCGAAATCGTATTCGACTCGTTTTCGAGTCGAATGCGAATTTTGCCCTTCTTCAACGCGAAATCGTATTCGACTCGTTTTCGAGTCAAATGCGAATTTTGCCCTTCTTCAACGCGAAATCGTATTCGACTCGTTTTCTAGTCGAGTACGAGTTTTGCCCTTCTTCAACGCGAAATCGTATTCGACTCGTTTTCGAGTCGAATGCGAATTTTGCCCTTCTTCAACGCGAAATCGTATTCGACTCGTTTTCGAGTCGAGTACGAGTTTTGCCCTTCTTCAACGAGAAATCGTATTCGACTCGTTTTCGAGTCGAGTACGAGTTTTGCCCTTCTTCAACGCGAAATCGTATTCGACTCGTTTTCGAGTCGAGTACGAATTTTGCCCTTCTTCAACGCGAAATCGTATTCGACTCGTTTTCGAGTCGAATGCGAATTCGTATTCGATTCGAATACGATTCGAATTCGATTCGAATACGAATACGATCAAAATACGAACTCGTAACAACTCGAATACGATGACCCGTTCCCGGACTTTGACTCGTACGACTCGTATTCGAGATGTATTCGAGATGTATTCGAATCGTATTCGAGTCGCATTCGAGATGGTCGATGATTTCCACTCGCTCGTATACGCGTTGTATACGAGCTCGTATTTTGATCGTAATCGTAAACGAATCGTTTACAAGTCGTATACAAGTTGTATACGACGTGTATACACCTCGTATACGAACGAAGTTTGGAAAATCCACCGGATACTTACTACGACATGAAAACACATAGTAGTCACATACGTCTTATTTGGAAATTGTGTTTTCACAAACTTCGTTCGTATACGAGGTGTATACACGTCGTATACAACTTGTATACGACTTGTAAACGATTCGTTTACGATTACGATCAAAATACGAGCTCGTATACAACGCGTATACGAGCGAGTGGAAATCATCGACCATCTCGAATACGACTCGAATTCGATTCGTATTCGATTCGAATACGATTCGAATTCGATTCGAATACGAATACGATCAAAATACGAACTCGTAACAACTCGAATACGAATCAAAGTCCGGGAAACAAAAATCGACCATCTCGTATACGATTCGAAAGCGAATCGAATACGATTTCGCGTTGAAGAAGGGCAAAACTCGTACTCGACTCGAAAACGAGTCGAATACGATTTCGCGTTGAAGAAGGGCAAAACTCGTACTCGACTCGAAAACGAGTCGAATACGATTTCGCGTTGAAGAAGGACAAAATTCGCATTCGACTCGAAAACGAGTCGAATACGAATTCGCATTCGACTCGAAAACGAGTCGAATACGATTTCGCGTTGAAGAAGGGCAAAATTCGCATTCGACTCGAAAACGAGTCGAATACGAATTCGCATTCGACTCGAAAACGAGTCGAATACGATTTCGCGTTGAAGAAGGGCAAAATTCGCATTCGACTCGAAAACGAGTCGAATACGAATTCGCGTTGAAGAAGGGCAAAATTCGTACTCGACTCGAAAACGAGTCGAATACGATTTCGGGTTGAAGAAGGACAAAATTCGCATTCGACTCGAAAACGAGTCGAATACGATTTCGCGTTGAAGAAGGACAAAATTCGCATTCGACTCGAAAACGAGTCGAATACGATTTCGCGTTGAAAAAGGGAAAAACTCGTACGCGATTCAGTGAAACTAAATTTACATGTGCGCGTTGACGCGCGCGATTCGTGTGTTCTACGTGAGTAAATAGTGTTGTTTATCAATGCCAAACAGTCCTCCTTACTTGTTTTGCACATTTCTTAATGTATTACTGCATTATGCAGCCTAGTGTATTTATTAGGATTTATTTCATTATTTAACATTGGGCATAATGCTGCCTCTATACTGTTTACTTTTGTATTACTTATTATTAACACCAGATGGTGTGCATGTATGTTTTTCACAATCACAATGGCCGCTTGCATGCCAGCAAGCACTCATGTATTTTCTCCATCTAAATGGACCACATTATGTAAGCATTTTCGTTTTTATTAAACATTTAGTTTATTTTTACATTGTGTTTGTCACTCATGAGCACTTTAGAGTGCAGTGACTTTATTTTCCACCATTTTCAAGCGCTGGAGGTGCGCGCACGTCATTGCGCTCATATTAGCCGTGTTTCGGCATTTAAACTCGCTTCCACACACAGTATTTTATACTGTGAGCGCACTCCTCTGCTACAAGTGGTAGCAGAGGATGGTTGCTATCCTTGCAGCACGCCGAAACCGCTAATTTTTATCGCCATTTTCGCGAAATTCGCGAATTTGCGATAAATTTTCTATTTGCAGATTGCGCCGATTTCCGCGACGATTTTCGTCTCTAGAACGTTCGAGACGACACGCCGACGTTCTCACGTAGTCTGCACGACCAGCTCTACGATTTTTCATTTAATTTCGTCCGAATTTCTGCGGGTTTCGCAATTTTCGAGACGAATTTCAATTTATTTTCAGATTTTCGCCATTTTCCAACGAGAATCAACGTTGGAAACCCGCTTTACACAGCGTGAACGACGATTTGGACTAATTCCCGACTTCGTACACAGTGTACGGTCGTTGTCACGACGATTTTCGAAGATTTTCGCATTTTAAATGCGCAACAACGCCATTTTCGATTCTCGAATATTGGCGCAACGTCTCATCACACTAATTAATACTTGCCTTTCAGTTGTCGTAATTAGCTTGTTAGTATTTAAGATAGTATTAAGTTTTTGTGGGTCCCTTAGAATAGTTTGTGCCCTCCGGTTCAGTCGAACCACCGCACAAACTCATTCCTAGCCAGTGCTTACCGCGGCCAGCAGGTACTCCCGCGCCTCCAGGTAGGCGAACGGACCCCTGTGTGTTGGCTGGCTAGGGTTATCTGACCACTTCAGAAGTGGTTGCCCAATTCGATTGATATCTGCTTTGACAGTGCTTCGAATAGTGCGCCGTATTTGTGTTGTGCAACGCGATATTGTGCTCCGAGACCGTCAAGTTCATCAATTGTACCATTTTCCGTCCTGTGTGCTTCGCTTTGGATTGTTTCGTAGCTCCACGTCATTATGTCAAAATCCGTCGAAGCCAATTCCGGACGCCTTCCGATTCTCAGCGTAGGAAACTACGAACTATGGCAGCGCTCAATGCGCATGGTGCTGAGAAGTGAAGAGTTATGGGAACACGTAACTGAAGAAGAAGAGGCAGAATTCCTTAAAACCGCGGGTGACAAGGAAAAGAAGAAATACAAGCGTCGTAAAGCCAAGGCATTAGGCTTAATATACTGTTCTGTAAGCGAGGCGAAGAAGTCTGCGCTAGATGATTGTAAAACCCCGAAGGAAGCATGGGACATTTTAGCCAACATTTATGCGCCATCATCTCGCGCACGACAGGCAGCCATGCGCCGCGAATTTTTGAATTTGCGCCTAGAGCAGGGCGAAGATATGGCCGACTTCTTAGGACGCGTTGACTATCATGTCCGCCAAATGAAGGATATCGGAGAGATAACTTCGCCTGATCACCACGCTTACCAATACTTGGACTTATTGCCTCGTGAATATTCACAGATTTCATTCACAACATATCACTTGCCCAACGGTGAATTCACACCAAAGAAAGTGTCCGAACAGTTACTCGCGGAACATATGCGACTCAAAGCTATGGATTCACGCGACGTGGACAATTCAAAACATTCTCGTGCATATGCTGGTGAAAAACAGCAACGTGGGAGAAATCGTTCTCGTCCCTCTCGACCGTTATCTTCGGTGCAGTGTTTTAATTGCCAGGAATTTGGCCATTACGCAAATAAATATCCTTTGCCATCGCGCCGAGATGACAAGAATCAACCGGCAGCTTCACTTCAAAGGAAGCCGAGGAGTTCAAGCCATAAACGCAATAAGAACTCAAACCGAGATGATTCTAGACCAAGGGGGAATTCCAGCGCAAGACGAGAAACAAACTTTTTCGCAAGTGCTCCGCAACAGTTGCCCACAATTCACTTCATGCAATCACATGAATGGATCGTGGATTGTGGGGCAACAGATCATGTGTGCCACGTCCAGGCTTGGTTTCAGGACTTTGTTAAAGTTGTGCCCTTTAACATAGCATTAGGTCAAGGACATTCCGAAGTTCTAGGAAAGGGCAAAGTCCAGATTATCTCCATGATCAACAACGTAGAATGTGTCGTAAATCTCCAAGATGTGTTGTATGCGCCAAAATTCGAGGCGAATTTGATTTCAGTGTCAAAAATGGACAAAACTAAACATCACATCCATATTTGGAATGGAGACGTCTATGTCTACAAATCCGACATTAAGCATCCAATGCTTCGGGCCAAAGAAAAGGGCGGCCTTTATTATGTCGACGGCTTGTGCCCACCTTCAACACTGATGTCAACAGTGGATGTACCTATTGCGCAGTCAATCGCTCCGACCCGAACATTAGTCACGACAGAAGAGGATTTCATCCAGTATCCAAGAGCAAAGAAAAAGTCGAAAAATCCTGAACTTTTTACTGATTTTCGGCTCGAATTCCCTCCTTTGCCAAATGAAATTCCTCCACCTGCACCAATCAAAGTAACCCAGTCCAAGACACCTCCTGTACCTATTCCTACCAATCCATTACCTCAAGTCCCATCCTTTGCCGACACATTAAAGGCAATTCCTCCAACTTCCAAACCGAATCTAAAGTCGGCGAATCAAAAGAAAGTTGCAGCGCCTACGGTTAAAAAGGATGCGACTGGGATATGGCACAGCAGATTGGGTCATCTTCACACCAATGCAATGAAACTTTTGGCCGGAAATAACCAAGTTTATGGAGTGACACCGGCAGAAGTGAACAAGGAACTTTCGTGTAATCATTGTCGAATTGCGAAATCAACGCGCATTTCCCATAAACCTGATGAACATCCTATTTCTACAAAGGCTTTAGATCTCCTACACATGGACGTGTGGGGAGCATCAAGAACGACTTCCTACGGAGGCGCGCGTTATGTGCTAACGATTATCGACGACGCCACGCGCTATGCCTGGATATTTCCGATGGCTCAAAAATCCCAAGTATTTGGATTGTTTAAAGACTACGTCACACGAATCGAACGAGTGACAGGCAAACGAGTGAAGGCCATCCGAACTGACCGAGGAGTGGAGTTTTTATCAAACGAATTCGACCGCTATTTAAAGGAAACTGGGATTCAAGCCCAACGGACCAATCCACATAGTCCCGCTATGAATGGCACAGCGGAAAGAATAAACCGCACCATGGCGGATTACACGCGTGCCATCCTAGACGAAACCGGACTTCCGAATGAACTTTGGGCGGAATTCGCAGTAACTTTCTCCTATATAAAGAACCGGTGCCCTCATTCTCGTCTCAAAAATGAGGTGCCCTATATTTTGTGGCGACGACGTGCCCTTTCGCTCCGACACCTCCGGAAGTTAGGCTCCAAATGCTGGGTACATCACACGGCTCCTGGCAGAGACAAATTGGATCCACGAGCTTGGGAGGGCTATTTGGTTGGATACGCCACGACAACGCGAGGTTATCGCGTCTGGAATCCAACAGATAACAAAGTCATCGAATCCATTCACGTCCAAATTGACGAACGGCAATCCTACAAACGTTCCAACCATTATCGAGGTCCGCAGCAACCGTGGATAGGACCAGATGAGGACCAATCGCATCAAACATCGCAAACTTATCAACCATTGCGCATTTCACAACCGCATGTGAGGTTTGACGACGGACTGGAATATACTGATTGGCCCAAATTTCCGGATTCAGAGGATGAATGTGATACGGACTATGACTCTGACGATTCGACCCCAGCGGGTGCTCAATTCCGAACTCCGCCAGCCACTCCAACTCCGGGATCTCCTATTCGAGCCCCTCTAATTACTCCAGTAATAACGCCGGTGCCGAGTCCAGTCATTACTCCCGGCAATACACCAAGTCATACACCACCTGGTTCACCTCCGAGTTTTGTAAATGCTCGTCGAGGCTCTCGTGGAAATGCGCCACAAGCTCATCAAGCAGCCCACCATGGTCCACCTCCAACTGGAGCTGCAACTGCATATAAATGGCGTTACATTGGTGGAGATACTGAGTGTAGACACTGGAAAAGGGAGGAACATTTGCGCAAAGTACAGGAACCTGGAAAACTCAAAGTCGATGTTTATTATTTCCCAGAAGCAGGACTCCGATTACGTTCTAGAGGTGACGTTGAGGAATTCTGTCACATGAACAACATTCCTTATGATCCTGAACTATTTTATTTTGGCAACATGGAATATGAATTAGAGAATCTTCCGCCACCACTTCCCAGAGTACACCTTTGTCGTCGTGATCCCACAAGTTACGCAGAGGCTGTAAGATTTCCGGATGCAACCAAATGGCAGGAAGCCATTAATGAAGAGTTAGACACTTTTGCAGAAAGAGGCGTCTATGAAGAGGTCCCTAAACCGGAAAATACAACCATATTAGGGTGCAAGTGGCTCTTCAAACTGAAGGAAGATGCTCTAGGCAAACCAGCCAGATATCGCGCCAGATTAGTGGCACAGGGCTTTCGCCAAACTTTAGGTGTAGACTACGATGAAGTCTTTAGCCCTGTTGTCAACTTTGTTCTCATACGCCTATTTTTCTGCCTATTAGTAGTCCTCAAAGGGTGGAAGGACGCGCATTTAGATGTGAAGTGCGCGTACCTATACGGCGATCTTGCGCACAAAGTATATATGCGCATTCCAGCTGGCGCAACATGTTCAAATCCAAATCATGTATGGCTCCTGATAAAGTCGCTCTATGGTCTCCACCAGTCCGGGCGCCAATGGTTTGAGAAATTAGATCAAACATTGCGCGATTTAGGATTTCGCAGATTACCAGGATGCAACTGTGTATACATATACGGAACTTCCGCCGTGATGCTAATATACGTCGATGATATAGTTCTATTTTACGCGACGGATAACGTCCTTACACAATTAATTGCGCTCATCAGCACCAAATTCGATGTCGTGAATTTAGGACCAATTACAAAACTTTTAGGTGTAGAGTTCATTCGTACTCCCAAGGGAATCTTCATCATCCAACGTGCATACATACAGAAGATTCTCAAGAAATTTGAAATTATCGCCGATAAACTCATCAAGGTCCCAGTAACACCAGGAACGACGCTCGTCAAAGGGTCGAAAGAGGACTTGCCAGAATTTCCTTATCGTTCGTTAATTGGCTCTCTTCTCTTCCTCGCATCGAGGACACGACCTGATATATTATTCTCAGTGATAATGTTGTCACAGTTCAATAATTGCTACAACCACACTCACATCAAGGCGCTCATGCAGGTTGTGCGCTACGTAGGCAATACTTTGGATTACGCAATTGAACTATCAAATTGTTCCAATGGACAACTATGGGGATATACTGACGCGTCCTGGGCCACCGAAGTCAGCACTTCTTTGAGTTTCGGCGGGTATATAGCCTATATTGGAAACGTCCCCATCGGATGGAGTTGTCGAAAACAGACCAGCGTGGCGTGTTCAACGATGGAGGCGGAGTTTGTCGCCCTCGTTGAGTGCGTCCGTGAGCTGTATTGGCTCGATTACGTCTACAGTTCCGTGCCGATGCTGAATAGATCAACACCGCCTTTAGTGTTCTCCGATGCGCTTTCTTCCATCCAATTCACATCAAATGACGTGGAGAACAGTAAAACGAAACATATCCGAGTGAAATTTCATTGGATTCGGGAATGGTACACAGCAGGTGCATTCCAATTGCGCAAGGTCCCCGGATCAATGAACGTGGCAGACATCTTTACCAAATGGTTGGGCTCATCTCAACTGCGTCTCCTGATTTCCCGGATTTTCAATTTCAACCTATCGTGACATTCTTAATTTAGTTTTACCCGAATTTTGAGGATCATCGAGTTCCAGTGGGAATTTTCGGGCTTTCGTAGCGATTAATTTAACAGTACCCGGCTCGATGTTCCGAATTATTATTTCCATTATTATTATTCTATGTAAAGTTACATTTAAAGTTTTTCCCTTAACTTATTCTTTATTTTTGCGGCTATTTGCCATCGAAGGGGGAAATTGTTGTTTATCAATGCCAAACAGTCCTCCTTACTTGTTTTGCACATTTCTTAATGTATTACTGCATTATGCAGCCTAGTGTATTTATTAGGATTTATTTCATTATTTAACATTGGGCATAATGCTGCCTCTATACTGTTTACTTTTGTATTACTTATTATTAACACCAGATGGTGTGCATGTATGTTTTTCACAATCACAATGGCCGCTTGCATGCCAGCAAGCACTCATGTATTTTCTCCATCTAAATGGACCACATTATGTAAGCATTTTCGTTTTTATTAAACATTTAGTTTATTTTTACATTGTGTTTGTCACTCATGAGCACTTTAGAGTGCAGTGACTTTATTTTCCACCATTTTCAAGCGCTGGAGGTGCGCGCACGTCATTGCGCTCATATTAGCCGTGTTTCGGCATTTAAACTCGCTTCCACACACAGTATTTTATACTGTGAGCGCACTCCTCTGCTACAAATAGAGTGCGCGTCACATATGAATACAAAATGTCGACCATGCGTCGCCACGATGCCAGTGGACGAATTCTGCAAATTCGTGCAAACGCAGAAAGTTAAAAATATTCAAATTTGACGCCCACGATGACACGTTCGTAGTAGACGCCTCCACAACTGCTTTTGAAAAGAATTTGATAAATGTTTGGAAATAATATTTAGGATTTTCTTTAATCATATCAGGAAACTGAAAACAGAAATAAAGTTTATACATTGAAAATTTTTTATAATAAAATTACGTATTAAACATTATATAGCGTGAGAATGGACACTTTGATATGAAAGCGAATATTTTCGAAATTAAAACAATTATTTTCAAAGTTAAAACGACTATTTTCGAGTATTGTTAATTCAAAACGACGTGCAGCATGAGAATAAAAAAAATTAATTGAGACGCGCTTATGACACGCGCTGCACAGCCTCACGAATCCTAGAGGCATCCACAACTATACGCGTCGGCCCTGACGCGGTCGCCTAGACATATGAATGCAGCTTTAAGCTAAGTTCACATGTGCGCGTCTAAACGCGCGCGTCAAGGCCGACGCGTATGGCTGAGGACGCACTTAGGATTCGCGAGGCTGTGCAGCGCATGTCACAAGCTCGCGTCAACCAATTTTTTGGTTCCCATGCAGCACAAAGACAAAAATTGTTAAGTTGTTTAAGAATTGATTTTTTTGGTATTTTATTGTTGATTATTAATTTAAAGAATATTTAATTGTTTTTTAAAATGGGAAAAGTTGAAAATTTGGTGGGTTTTTGTGTTTGCTTGCTCGACGGGAAATTGCAATCTCCCCGGCCGCAGCAGGCGAGCATTGAGCGGCATGTAATTTCCACGCGCACCGTCGAAACGATTGTATTTGTTTATGAACTCTTTTTTTCTTGTATTGTTTTTCGTGTATTGTTTTGACGTGAAAACAATTCATTTCAATAGAATGTGACTGTTTTCAATGTAAAAATCAATGATTTCACTGGAAAACAAAGGTGGCAACGAGTGGTCGCGCGCGTCAAAGTTGAATATTTTCAACTTTCGGCGTTCGCGCGATTTCGGGGAATTCGTCCACTTGCGGCGCGGCGACGCGCGCGGCGACGTATGGTCAACGTTTTGCATTCACATGTCGAACGCGCAAAACGCGCGCGTCAACGCGCACATGTGAACTTAGCTTTTACACGCGTGTGTCACGCGATAGAAGACGCGTCGTCTACAAAACACACGTAAATAAATAAATATTTTTGGTGGTTAACCCGTGTGTCTTTCCATGAAAAAAAAGAGAAGAGTTTTCTCGTCGTAAGATTTCTCTCAAAAATCTCTAAAACACGATAGAAAGCAGTCCAACAATCGAATTTGGCGCCATCGTACGAAGCGATTTGACTGGCCAACAATGAGCAGAGTCGTGATTGGTCTTGTCTATGTCTCCTGGATGCAGAACTAACCACCCGACATCATGGACGCCTTAGTACCACAATTGATAGAAGATTTTAATGTAATTGGGGTAATTTTTATCACGAATTTTTGTCAAACGTACAGTCCCGAGTGAGTGAGTGAGCGAATGAGTGAATGAGTGAGCGAGTGAGCGAGGTGATGCGTGTGACTAACGTCCATTGGACGTTTCGTCCGTCGTTAACAGAGATCGAAACTGAGTTTACGTCCCATTCGTTTTCCTTTGTTCAGGTTTTATTCATTTATATAACCTCCATCTTCCTCACGTTTTTTTTTTTTTTTTTTTTTTCTTTTTTTACAGGTTGCTACGGAGAAAAACAGAGAGATTGGAGGGGATGGGGAAGAGGAAACGACGACTACATCGAATTTGTCGTCCGCTGTGCCATTGACCGACACGCCGTCAAAAATGGATCCTATTCCATCTAAACGCGCTTGTTTAGTGGGTGATGGGGAGATGGAAGACCCGGCGCAAGTTAACGAGGTACTGATTCGTTCGTTTGCTTTATTTGTCATCAATCTATTTATTTGTTCATCCGTTTTTTTTTTTTTTTTTTTTTTTTTTTTTTATTTGTTTGTCTTTTTTCTCTCTTTCAAGTCGTGTCAAGGAGAGGCGTCGCCACTGCTGCCACCGCCGCAGCGCGAGAAAAAGACGGTGGTGGGGGCGGTGAAAAAAGCCAGGCAGATCGCGTGGACTCTAGCAAAGAGATTCACGGGGACAACCAAACGAATTGAGAGGATCGAAGAGTACATGGGTTGGAGGTGGCGTGGCAGGAAGGAGATGATAGGTCGGTTGAGATCAATGGAGAAGAAGTTGAAGCGGATGGAAAGCGACCTGGACTGGGTCGATACAGATGTGTATGATATGGAAGTGGAGGTGGAGATAACTGAGGAGGATAGAGAGGTGGACGTGGATGGAGTGGAAGCGGAAGTTGAAGTGGCTATGGGTGAAGTGGAGGTGGCGGAGGCGAGATCAGGGGAACGGGAGCAGCGGGAGCGAGATGATGTCGAACCGGTCGCCGAGAAAATGCGCGATGGTGGCATTCTTTTATCGTCTATTGCGGCGGACACGGTCGAATCCGTGTTAAAGAAATTGTCTGGCAAGGTAAGAATAAAACGCACGATGACGCGCGCGACCACTTTTCGACCTTTCATGTACATTCATTTTTGTTTGATAATTTTCAGTGTGTCGATTTGATGGCGTTGACTTCGATCAAGTCTGTCGAATCGCTGTACAAGTTTCAGCAACGGGTCTGCCAACCGGTAAACATGTTTGGTGCGCATCCACCTTTTTTGATTGTTTCTCTTATTTTTTCTTTCTTTTCAGAGGGTAATTGATGATGACGACGACGGTGACGATGTTGATAGTGACGATGGTGATAGTGACGATGGTGATAGTGACGATGGTGAAGATGATGACGATGACAATGTCGACTAGACAGATCATTCGAATTTTTTATTTTATTTTATTTTATTTTATTTTATTTTATTTTATTTTATTTTATTTTATTTTATTTAATTTTATTTTATTTTTTTCTTTTTCTTTATTTCTTCTTTCGTGTGTTGTTATGTTTTAATTAAATAAATAAATAGTAGTTGTCGTACAATTTCATCATCAAACAAGTGGTTTAACATCGTTGTTATTACTGTTTGTTTGTTTGTTAAATTATTTGTCGTGTTCGGTTCGGCTTTGTGGAACAATCATGATTGTGTGAAAAGTTTGGGACACCTGTCGTTGATTTCGTGTATCACCTGTTGTCTGGTGTGCTTTTTAGCCACTGACTGTCGGGTCCCGTTGGCAGGACTGAGACCGAATTGGCGTTCTATTTTTCTCTCCTTCCAGGTCGGGAGATGGACAAACGCCATGCGGAACGGCAGTTGCGATCGGTCGTCCATCGCGGTATTCTCGCGCTAGTTTTATGCTTGTATTGGACGCGCACACATTGCAAAAATAAAAGATAAATTAGCGTACTGTATCGAAACCTTGGTCCGGCTTTTGAGGAATTTTTTTTTTCTTTCTCGTCAACAAAATATACGCGCGATCACACGTAATAACGTCAAAAAATGTTTAATAAACGCCCAAAAACCGTGCATTGGAGTCGTGAGCGCATTCCGTATTGCAGCGCGACCACGCGCGGATGCATATTGGAGTCGTGGACGACTTTGCGTCGCAATGTGATCGCGGGGAACGGGCTACACGCACGCTCGAATATGATGCGCGCGTCGGCAAACAATATTATCTCGTGATCGCGCGTCGTGAACCTACCGGGCGGATGTGACGCGTGAATAACCCCAGGATCAAGTTTCACGAAAACCTGATTTCGAAGAAAAAAACAACATACCGGTCAGATGTGACGCGTGGATAACCCCAGGGTCAGGTTTCACGAAAACCTGATTTCGAGGAAAAAATAACCTACCAGACGGATGTGACGCATGGATAACCCCAGGATCAGGTTTCACGAAAACCTGATTTCAAGGAAAAAACGAAAAGACGCACAAAGACTACAGGATAAAAATGATACGTAGAGAGAAGAAAATAGAAATTGATTCCCCGATTCGTGAAATTAATTTCACATCGTGTACTCCAACCATTAATTGCATTGTCGTATTAGGTGTTGTGTGAAACGAAGATCGTAAACGTTTCGATCGGTTTACGATTTAAATTTCATCTCTCGGTGCACGTCGCATCGTCCTAAATGACGCGAATTCATATCACCGCGTTTGCCAGATTCACGAGCACTTCCAAACCGTTCGTTTCGGACCTTCGCGGGGATCCGGAGGGTTTCGGTGTCTGTCTGGTCTCATGTCCCAGACTCGCTGCGTTGCGCAGTCACCGGCCAACCAAATGTGTCGGTTAGACGCGTCGCAATGAATAGGGGCAGACATGGATGTGTGTTAAAAAATAAACAATAGTTGGCTGCTGCGGATAACCTCGACCACTCGTCTCAATCGTTCGCTCAACCGACAGGGGCGCACCACTGCAGATTTAAATTTTCAGATTTCAATGGGAGACCTTGTCTCACACAAGGTACGGAATCTCCTTTGTGCCATCCTCGATTCAATCGTTAAAGACAGCATGCTCCTCGACCAGGACTGACTAATAGAATCAACTGACATTTTACCCACCGCGTTTGATCGCGCGCGTGCTTTTCTTCTCCCTGCCCATCCGTCCGCTTGTTTATTCTATCGTTTGGGCGATGTTGCGGAACAAAACGTCTACCTTTTTTATCGCCTTTACACGACCTTTCTTTATTACCCTCCTTCTTGGAATGTGCGTGGCCCCTAGCAATTACGTAACCAAACAGGGTGCTCACGTTGTTCTCTCTTTTGGTCTAGATAATCCCATTTTCTCCACCGCCACTCAAACACGCCCACATAAAAAATCCAAAGATTTGTTTATTTTATTTTATTTTTCTATTTAACAAAACAGACAAACAAAACAAATCGAAAATTAGAGAGAAAATCTGAATAAAAATTGAATAAAGATTGAAACAAAAATTGAATAAAAATCGAATGAAAATTGTAATAGAAATTGAATAAAAAAATTGGAGTAAAAATTGGAATGAAAATAGAAAAAAATTGACAAATCCAACGACGCATTCGATTGCGGTAGCCACCGAGGTGGCCGCCGCCACTGCACGCAAAGCTTCTCGGATGGTTTCGGGGCTCCTCCATCTCCATCTCCCTGCACGCCACCGTGGTCGATTCCGCCACCGTGGTCGATTCCGCCACCATACCGACCGCCAAGGCAATCGTCCAAAAACGAGTTTAGGTCCTCCAACATAAACGCGAAGCGGATGGCCGCGACAATCCGTCCGACCAAATCCGCGCGCGATGCCACTGCCTCTACACCGGCGGTCTCGGCGCAAGACAGTTGGTAGAAGAAGAGCGAAATAAAAAATTAACATTTGAATTGATAATTGGTCAAGACGCTGGGCCAGTCACTTCGGTCGCGCGCGTAGTAACAACGCGCCGGGTACACGCGTCTAGCCGAGGTCTTCTGTTTACCCATTTGGAAAGAAAGAGAAAATGAATAAACGTAATTTAATGAGAAGCAAATACTTGTAGATGCAAATAAAACGTAGGGGAGAGGGGGGGGGGGAGGGGGGGGGGAAGAAAAACACAAACCAAACAAAACCAAACAGAGTTTGAAACTGCACGGATAGTTTTAGAGCGGCGTGATTAAGTCTGTCTCGACGTGCCAAAAAATGCCAAAACAATCACAAAGTATGTGTTAAATGAATGCCGCTTCTTTCTTTGTTTGTTTCTTCATTCGTCTGTTCGTTGTGTGAAAATAAAACAAATTGGTCGATTACACACGTCGAGTTTGGTCCAGAAAACCCACACAACGCAATGAAGACCACCTCGCATGCTTGTTAAAAATTAAAAAGTGATGGCGATGCACGGGGTCTCCCGCCCGTGCGCGTGTGCACATGCTAATGTAATGTACGCACGCGCACGGGCGGGCGGTCGAGTGAATGCGTGAATCGTCTCTCCACTCGCTCGTTTGTTTGAAAATAGACACTCGCACTACTTACAGTACCAAAATCCCTCCCCCTCACCTATTCACGTTGTCGCAGTTACGTCAAGGTATCACGACGCGCAACAAAAAAGGAAGAAAGATTTTTATCTATTGCGCCACACTCCATTTCGTGAAACACGCGTGTGTATCGATACGTTCGAGCGTTTTATCTGCAAGGTGAGAAAATAGTCGGTTTCCCCGACCACCATATTTTAATTTAGCCGACTGACTGACTGACTGACTGACTGACTGACTGACTGACAGATAGATAGATAGATAGATAGATAGATGGATGGATAGACAGGGAAACAAACAAACGACTAAACAGGCGGTCGGGGATAAACGAGTGAAAACACGATGCGAGCACGGGCGGGGAAACCCCGTATTGTAACACAATAACCGCCATTGTTTACCGATTTGTTCGCTCATTTATTCACTTGACAATAACAATAATAATAATAATAGTAATACCGGTAAAAGCAATAATAGTGATAATAATAGTAATAATAATAATAATAGTAATAGAAGGAGAGAGATACGCGCATACGCTTATTGACGAAATGTGAATTTCTGTACAGGTGTGCGGACTGGAAAAAAAATGGAGAAACAGAAAAAGAAAAAAAACCAGAAGGTAGCGAGGAAGAAGTTAAAGGGAACGAAGAAATGGAATACGACCGACAGCCAGAGATCGGATATAGATGGTCAACCGATAGATAGTCAGGTGTCGGTGTACTCGGATAGCCAGTTGGTCGACGAGATGGATATCCAGCACAGAGATGACGACGACAGCGATTCCGAAACGAGAACACAAAGAAGAAGCAACGACGAAGATGACCGGAAAAATCGGACGAAAAAAGGCGTCAAGAAGACGCGCGTTTTGACGAAAAAGGACGACGAGACGATAAGATCCTCGACGGAGAATGGTGCCGAGAAGGTGCAAATTTTGATGGAAGTGGGCGACAAATTGGAGAAAACCACAACCAAAAATGATGAAGCCGAGGCAACGAAAATTTTGACAAGAGAAGATGACGAGTGGGCGAATCTGAACAAAAGTCTTATTTTATCCGAGGACAACGAGGCACCCGATGCAGACAAACTACAAGAAAAACAAGAACGGTGAGTAGAAACGCAAATTGTTTGATTTGAATCGCACCGAAGAAGTTATCGCGCGGTTTACATCTATAGCGCGCGCATATAACGCGCGGCTCAAAGCGTGCGAATTGCGATCCGTTTTTTTTTTTTTTTTGGCGCTCGATGCTAGTAACTCGCGATGATTTATTTGTTATTCTATTTAATCGTTTATTTATTTTTTTATTCCCCCCCCCCCCCCACTAGACTCGATGACGGCAGACTCACGTCGACGATGCCGAGAACAGAGGATGTAACAGTTCTAAAAACACGCGTAGATTTCTTGTACCAGCAAGAAGAGGGACGTGGGACTAAATACACACAAATTGCGGAAGAATTACGCACCCTTAATCAAAGGTTGAGTGTAATCGAAGAAAGACTCACGACCGCCAGTACATCGCAACACATGACCGCAAGTACATCGCAACGCGTGACCACTAGTGCGTCGCAACAGGCTATTTGGTCGTCCTACGACCACCTTAAGGTAACAACGACGACAATCAATCAGCTCATTCGTTCGTTCGTTTGTTCGTTCAATCATCTTTCTCGTTTAGGACAAACCTGTCATCGATACGAGAAATGGGGTGTGTTGGTTGTGTCCCGACTCAAACCAAGTCCCGAAGGGCCCCAAAGCCGACATATGTAATCACTGGCGGCATATGCACAACGTTGGAAAAATCAAACCGGCCAGGGAGTTGTTGCGCAATCACGTTGGCAACTTTGAGAACTTTTGTCGGGTATTTCCTAGCGCGTACGCGCGCGATTCGTTTGTTCGCCTTTATTTACAATGTAAGCTGCGTAGCTCGGACATAACACCGTCCGGACAACTACGTGGTCCGGACAATTTTGTCCGGGCCCGGGCCCAACCAATAAGGAGCGATGCTAGATTTACTCTTTGGTTTGGACGACTTCCCTTTCCGGATTCCGGGCAAAGCGGTGCATCCCATATAAGGAAAAAATTACCGTGTGGTTCGGACAAAAATAAAAAATGTCGATTTTCCAATGAAATAAATTAGAAAAAAAACAAAAACAAAAACACTAAAATAAAAAAATAAATAAATAAATAAAAAAAGGTGTACACACCCTACAGAACGAACATCGCCTGGACTGGACAAATTTCTGGGCCCCATCCTACATCCGGGCTACATAGCTTACACTGTATTTCTTTATTTATTTGTTTGTTTATTTACTTATTTATTAATTTAATTTATTTATTTATTTATTTTTTTTTTTTTTTTCCCCCATTTTCATTGATGTGATCATCTCAATCGTTCATCTCTTCTTCAACAGGCACTGATGTTAACGAGGAAGAAGGCGGACGACTGTCCTTTATGCAACACACGATCAAATAATTGTAGGCCATTAAATCAATAAAGTGAGTCCAATCCTGATTTCAGTCTTTTGCATTACTAGCACAAATTGTGCCGCCATCTTTATTGCAGTGGAAAAACATAACATGTGGTTTGAGGTTATTTGACCTCACAAACTATAGGGAGAACAAATCAATACTTCATTTAGTTGATTTGTCCTGTACACTATTAAAATATAAACACAACTTAGGACAGAACAAATTTCTATAATACACAATGCTCATTTGAGCAGACGACGATTAAATAAGTCATTATATGGAGGGAAATCAGTTGTGGTACATACACACGCAATTTATAAAAACAATAGCAACTGATTTACAATTCCGGGACATGATACAATGAAATACTAATCGCGTGACAATCGCGCTAATTCGGAAACGCACGAAGTAATCTCTCCATCGTAAATCGGAACTGACTGTGACAACACTTGTCCCTAAACTTTACATATCAATACCCCCTCTGGACAACTTTGTCACAGATCAAAGATGTGCTCACACAATTCGGTCAGACGTGGGCGAGCCAACCATTTGGTTAACAAATCGGCTACGTTCAGTTTTCCAGGAACGTGCCGGATATCAAAGATCTTGCTTTCATACAGATCGCGTAAATAATGGAAGCGAACCTCGATGTGTTTGTTCGCTTTATTTTCCACGCGGTTCTTACTATATTGTATTGCCGCTGTGCTATCAGCTAAGACACAGGGCTGCAAATTCCCAAAGTAGTCGAACATCACCGACATGTTGAAAAGCCTCTTAAGCCATATCAGTTCCCTGACGCCATCAACAATGGCCACAAACTCCGACTCCATCACGGATAACGTGGTCATCTTCTGCTTTCTACACGACCACGAAACCGGAACACCGCCCAGGAAAACTACATGACCTCCGAAACTCCTTCGTTGGTCTACATCAGTAGCGTATGACGCATCGGTAAATACCGTCAGCAAAGCACTTTTGCATCTCGAGAGATCAATACAATAATCCTCAGTACTTTTCAGGTACCTGAGTACCTGCAATAACATATTAACATGTCTCTGAGAATGTCGCTCGTTGTATTGGGAGAGCACAATGGTGGAAAATAGTATGTCTGGTCTGGTTCGCGACGCCAAAAACAGAAGACTACCAACCAGCGATCTGTAGGGGAACACGGTGTCAATTTGTTCGTCCTTCTTCACCCCCATTATCATAGTACCTACCGCCCCAGGTAAATGAACTTTATGCGACCCATCGATTTTGAAATGAGCACACAATCTCTCGATATACTTGCGCTGATGGATTAAGATCTTACCATTCACACGCGTAAATTCTATGCCTAGCAAAAGGGTCACTGGCCCAAGGTTTACCATTTGGAAATGGTCTGTTATCCAGGACAGGACATCTTTTTCGATCTTCTCGTTGCGTGAAAAGATGACTAAGTCATCGACATACACGACTAAAACTACATCTCTGTCCATACAATAAACACAGTTAAACCCAGGGACCGGTTTAAATCCTATGTGCAACAGTCTGTCGTGCAACTTTTCGAACCACATACGGCCCGACTGGTGCAGGCCGTATAAAGCTTTGTAAAGCTTCCAGCACTTGCCGACATTCTGTGGCGTTTGAAACCCTTTTGGAATTCCCATGTATTGGACTTCGTCCAAGTCTCCATAGAGATATGCGGCTTTTATATCCGCATGTGTGTCTCTCCAGTTCATGAGGACAACCAACATGCAAAATAACACCAAGATAACAACAAAATTCACCACAGGTGAAAACACCTCGGTGAAATCTATACCCGGTCGCTGTTTGAAACCTTGGGCGACCAGTCTCGCTCGATGACGTCTTATAACCCCGGTATTATCTCTCTTGATCTTATAGATCCATTTGCTGCCTAGCAATTGTTGGTCTTTCTCACAATCAACTTCCTCGTAGACTTTCCTTTCGTTAAATATGTCAATTTCCTCTTGCATTGCGTCAACCCATTCTGTCCTTCGTTCGCCTTTAATTGCCTCCTCGTAGGTGTTGGGCTCAAGCGCACAACAACCAGCAAATGGGTTCGGAAGATCTTCATTTTGAGTTTTCCCCGAAAAATCAAACAAGTCCGCCTCAAACTCGTATCCGTTTGCTTGACACCAATGCAATGCCTCAATTCTGCTGCGGAGCCTTTTCTTGTCTGGCGCTACATAATGCGCATAGGTCGTCCCAGCATCTCTTCCCGTTTGTCTAACATATGGTCTCACATCCCAGTCATTCATGTTCAATTTCAATAAAGGAACACCCCCAATTGTTACATCCCCTTGACCCCCTCTAACATTAGGAGAAGCCAACAATGCTTCCTGAAAAACCTCTTCATCATCACTGGTTTCGTCAGTTGGTTCTCCAGTAAATTCGATTAACCGTGGTTTTTGAAAAACCGTGTGTTTTGGGGTCTGGGGTAATGGCAGTTTCGTGACTGGCAATGCTGTTGATATAATGGGCACCGTTGGAGCAGGTAATCCGGCACCTGGAACAGGGGGAACTTGAACCGGGGGAACCAGACCCGGTGAAGGTTGGCTTGGTGTAGGAACAGGAACATGAACCGGTGCCAATCTCACTGGAATTGGTGTTTCATCGTCCGATTCGAGTCCCAAGTCACTCACATTAAAGTATTCAAAACTCTGTGACTGTTCCTTTCCTCTCCCATTAATGTTATTCCCCTTTTCATACCAGTATTCATTCTCATTAACGGTAACATGTTTCGACCCAAAAATCTTGTTACGCGATGGGTCCCAGATGCGATATCCCTTTGTGTCAGTACAATAACCTACAAGGGCTCCAACCCAAGCTCTTGGCTCTAATTTGCTATGTCGTTGTTGGGCAGGGATATGTGTATAACACTTTGACCCAATGCATCTTAGATGCCTAACTGAAGCCCTTTTATTATAAAATACATTATAGGGGGAACGATTGTTCAATTTCGGATGTGGGTATAAGTTTTTAATATAAACAAGAGTTACCGCTAACTCTCCCCACAACCTCTTGGGAAGACCCGTTTCGATTAACATTGCTCTCACCCCCTCTAAGATTAGGCGGTTGGCCCGCTCGGCCACAGAATTCATTTCGGGCGAATATGCATTCGTCCGCTCGCATTTAATTCCTTCTTGTTGAGCATAGTCTTCCCATTCCTTGGATATAAATTCACCCCCTCTGTCAGTTCGTACCGCTTTGACCTTTTTAGATGTAGAGCGTTCGATCTCTTTTTGCCAAATCTTAAAAATCCCTAATACATCACTTTTCTTCTTCATGATGTATATCCACATAAAGCGTGAAAAATCGTCCACTATAAGTAGGAAATAATTCCCACCCCCAAGGGTTTTAGTTTGGCTTGCCCCCCAGACGTCCATATGAACAAGGTCTAATATGCCTTTGGTCAAAATTTGTCCGATCGGAGGAAACCCCGCACGCGTCTTTTTCGCTCTAATGCACGCGTCACACGGGTCCATGTCTTTATTAGACAATTTCACTCCAAAAATATCTGTTGACTTTTCCATGTCAACAATACCCTTCGTGTGTAAATGTGCCATCCGGCCGTGCCAATAACTAATATCTAACCCTTTATCTGCCTTTACATTAGGTTGAACCCCTTTAACTCTGTCGGCCGGAAGCGCACTCACGTCAATTCCGCCGGAAACAGTTAAAGTCTTTGGAGTTTTACTGCCCTTAATGCCCTTCGGTGTTGTCAACACCTCACAGTAAGACGGTTTCGTAATTTCGCTCGCCTGCGTTACGCATTCACTCGGGTTAGTATTAGGTAAAACGCTATTATTTACAACATTAACACTTTCAGTAACATCTGATTGGTTAGTAATCGGATTACTTATGCCAGGTGCTTCCGCATGCGTCGGAATTGCACTTGCATTTACAGAAGGAACCGCAATCTGACAAGAACTCTTGTACATTCTATCCGACTGACGCATGGCGGTCAGTATTGGTTCCGTAATCCGTTGTTTGAAAATGACCATTTTCCCTTCACCAACTCGGGTTATATACCCAGCCTCATCAGTGCGACCGAGGGAAATCAAATTTTTAGTAAAATTTGGTGCATAAAACACATTCTTTAATATGAATGGGTGCCCTTGAGATTTATCCCTTGATTCGAGCTTTATATCTCCTACCCCATCAATTTTGGATGAACCCTCACCCAATCGCACTGAATAATTCGAAAGAGGCTTATAATTCACAAAACCATGTTTAGTGAAGGTAAAATGGTCCGTGGCACCAGTGTCCACGTACCACGCCATGTCTTGCACCCCCGATGATGTTACAAATGAAGACACGGTTGTCGTTGATTGTCCAATAGTCTGCTGAAGCGATGTGTAGAATCCTTCCAGTTCCTCAGAAGAGCTCAGGTTAGCTTTCCTTCCCCGTGCACGGCCTCGGCCTTTGCCGCGCCCACTAGACTGAGAAATGTTCGATGCAGATTTGGTCGGCACAATCGTAAAGCCCTGTTTCGATGAAGGGCAATCGCGTGAAAAGTGTCCTTTTCCACCGCAGTTATAGCAAACAGTTCCTTTTTGCTGTGACCGTTGTGGGTTCGTCGCATAAGCTCCCGTTGCAGATGCAGTCGCATCCCTCGGCGCAGTCCCACCATGGGTCCTGTTATACTCAGCAAGGAGCCTTTCTTTGACTTTCGCGACCGTGAAGTCGGCTTTGTCCCAGTGGTACACGATGGATTTTAGAGCCTCGTATTCAGGCCCGAGGAAATCCAAATATTGGAACGCGATTTCCTTTTCCGTTAAAGTAATGTCCACGTCCTTTAACTCTATCGCCTTCCTGTCCACCCTAGAGGTGAACACGACCATGTCGTCCCCTGGAAGCATTTGGAGCTGTAAAAACTCCCGGCGTAGCCTGGCTTGTCGCGCCATCGTGGTCGGCTGGTACGCCGTTTTTAACGCGTCCCACGCTCCCTTTGCTGTTTTATGTGCAACAGCAACCCCTTTTTGCGCTTCTGTGCAGCCAAGACAAATGGAGGAACGTGCACGGGATTCGCGTGCCTGAAAATCGCGTTTCTCCTTCGGAGAGGCCGTTACGGCCAATGCTGGCTCAGTTCCAACAACGTGGCTCCAGACTCCTTGGTGCTCTAAATAGAGCTGCATATCTACTGCCCATGAGTCATAATTGTTGCCATCAAGTTTGCGAATGTTTACATTGAATGGCTTGGAAAAATCTTCCATATTTTCACTAGCCATGATGCGATGCATAGCACAATACACAAAATCACTTAGAATCACAACACTTGCAAAATATAACACTTAACCCACCAAAAATTAGGCGAAAAATAATACAATTCCACCCGGGGTACAGCTCAATAAGTGAGCACAACTTCTCCGACTAGTCGCTACAAGGACCTCCGACCGACACACCTGGGGTCGCGGGAAAATCCCCTTGCTTCGAGCAAGCCTAGCCGAAAATAAGACGACACTAGGCGAATGCCTAAAGGGTGCCGAATATATTAAAGGGCCCAAACAAAACCTTAATAATATTCACAAATAATTTCGAACCCAAATATATACACTTAAATGATGTGAAGATGGCAAGTTGTGATGTTTTCAGTGCTGGAAATCGTTGGCTTTCACTTGTGCACCTGGCACAAGGCTTAACCGGTCCCAGCGATGCGCAGATACACTTCACGTGCAAATCCGCGATGCGTTCCGGCTCGTCGCACGAAACGCGTCCAAAAATGGAAAATATCGATCCAAATTGACCCGTACCGATGCTCTGGTCGTTGTACGAACGTCGTACGTTCGTATCCAACTCGTTATAGGCGAGCGACGTCTTGAAAACGTTGTGGAAATTAATTCCGGTCGCCGCTGGCGAAAAATGCTTCGTTTTCGACGAAAACCTCTTCAAATCGTCCCGAAACCAGTCCCAATCGATTCCTTGGGTCTGTTTCTGGTCCCCCGTCGTTAATTCCAGCGCTGGGATCCACACGTTGACTCGGTGACAGCCCGAATCCGTCCTTAAACACAGGTCGCACTGGGCGCCGCCATTTTGAAATGACGCGTCATCGTGCGAATGAAAACAAGAAAAATGGCTTATAATACGCCGAAATAAATGCAAAAAGTACTTCACTGTGTTCCTGCTATTTATACAGCTGATTCTACGGTGATTCAACACCGTTTGTGGTCAAAATTTGTCCGAAACGATCGATCCTGCTTCGGGTCGCAATTCGCGGACTTCACTGCTCGGCGACGTGCGGGAAACGTTTCGTATCGCCCGCCCCTCGTTTTCCGTGCGTCGTGGCCGCTCCAGACGTGGAAAATCGCCGAGAAAGTATGAATTTCGACAGGAACTCACCCACGCAAGCCTCTGCTACCACTTGTAGGCCATTAAATCAATAAAGTGAGTCCAATCCTGATTTCAGTCTTTTGCATTACTAGCACAAATTGTGCCGCCATCTTTATTGCAGTGGAAAAACATAACATGTGGTTTGAGGTTATTTGACCTCACAAACTATAGGGAGAACAAATCAATACTTCATTTAGTTGATTTGTCCTGTACACTATTAAAATATAAACACAACTTAGGACAGAACAAATTTCTATAATACACAATGCTCATTTGAGCAGACGACGATTAAATAAGTCATTATATGGAGGGAAATCAGTTGTGGTACATACACACGCAATTTATAAAAACAATAGCAACTGATTTACAATTCCGGGACATGATACAATGAAATACTAATCGCGTGACAATCGCGCTAATTCGGAAACGCACGAAGTAATCTCTCCATCGTAAATCGGAACTGACTGTGACAACACTTGTCCCTAAACTTTACATATCAATAATAATATGCAATATCATTTGCGAGAGACACACAGATTCGACGTACTGCCCACATTTCTGAAGCTAAGTGGGAAGGGCACGAAGAGAGGAGGTGATACCCCTCCCCACCACAGTGGTGCTCGACAACAGCAAGGGAACGAGAAGAAGAAGAAGGGTGACGAGGTGAGGGAAAAACAATTCGGTTTATTTGTCATTGACATTTTCTCTCTAGGCAATCGTGGTAACACCAAAGACCATGAAGTTGTTGCGAGAAGGATACACGCAATGGGAGAAGAACGTGAGTGTCTCGCCCCAAGGACCTGCCCGGGCAACTAGACTGATCGATTGTCCGTCTGTTTGTTTGTTTGTTTTATTTCAGCAACCCATCGATTTGAATCGACAAGCTCGGGCCCTAAAGTTTTTGTTCGGGAAGACACGACCCGACGACGATGACAGTAGCGACATCGAAGACGACGAAGACGAAGGCGAAGACGAAGACGAAGACGAAGGCGAAGGCGAAGGCGATGGAAACGGTGGAAACGACGGCGGTCGCGTCGGACATGGTCGCGGCACCGCTCCTGGGCGCGGGATGAAGCGCGATTGCGGTCTAATCGCTAGCATTGCGAAGAGCAAACGCGAACGTGAGGCTAAACAAATACGTGGACGCGGGCCGACTCCCACTACAAAGTCGTCGCCATCGTCGTCGTCGTCGTCGCCGGACAATGACAAACCGGATCCGTTCAAGGTAAAGGAAAGGGATCCTTTCCGCTGCTCTCATTAATTTGGTGGTTCGTGTTTGACTGAAATTTCAGACAGCCTTGTATCGCGAGAAACGAGACATCACGGGAAGCAAATGCGACAGTGTTTACTGCGCGGAGTCGACTAGTCCGCGACTGAGTTGCAAATCGTGTTCCTCTTCGGTACACGAAGAATGTGTGGGGCGGACATGGACCAACCGGAAAAGCTACACCAAGTTCTTTTGTAGCGGTTGTCGTAAAATTCCTCCCGCTCCTATCACGAAACTGCGGTGAGTGTTTTCTTTCATTTTATTCTGTAATTAACTATAATTTTTTTGGCCACACCGTAGTCTAATTCGCTTGTTCATTTTTTGCTAAACTAGTTTTAATTATTTTACACAGGTACTCCACTTACTCGATTGAGCAAAATCTCACCAAACACTTCAACATCTGCTTCCAACACGTCGCAGACGTACTCAATGGAAAGCTTAAAAGTTGGCGGATGAACCTCTTTGACAAAGGTGCCCCGAAGCGATCGTCCATGTCGACCAACCGACACGATTTACTGATCCAAGACGAAGAACTGGTACAGACTATAGATTTTTTATTATTTTTATATGTTTTTGTTTGTTTGTTTGTTTGTTTGTTTGTTTGTTTGTTTGTTCTTTTCTTTCGTTCGATTGAATTTTGCTCATTTACATTTCAGTGCAAACGTTTTGCTCATTCTATTATAAAGAAAATAAGCACGGACCTGCCCATAAAAACACAGTATGCGCAGACGTGGGGACCAGACGGAATTGAAACGTTCATGACAGCGGTCGCAATTCCCGAATTTCTGACCCGATTGATCTCTAAGATCGAGGACATCGATCGGGACCACGCAGACTTTTTCCTGGCTAATGTGGATCGCCCGCGGTATTTTGTTGACGATTTGAAAGACACGCGTGCCAGTCCGTGAAACGGCACAGTTTGTCAGATTTTCTTTTCTATTTTTTATTTTTCATTTGCGGTTTCGAATAAACAAACACGCACCCCGTTTCGCATTGTTTTTCTTTCGTTTATTTATTTATCCATGCGTTTAACAAAATTTTCAGCACATAAATTGTTGTTGTGTAAAATTGCACACGCACGCGCGGTTGATTATATACACGCGCGTCCGATTTCCATACTCGCCTCTCGACCGCGCGAGCCTTGTGAAAGCCCCGTGGTTTCCCATCATCCCTCGGTTCATCCTACACGCGTTCGCACGACGACGGCGTGGCAGCGAGTAGTTGGTCAACTGCCAAGTACTTTTCCAGCGAGAAAAAGAGGAAGAAAATTGAATCAACCGGTCTATCAACCGGCCTATCCATCGAATTAAGCAGGTATGTCGACGAGCGAGCGCCATGTTCGCGGACGGACACAGACGGGAACCACAAGCGGTGTAATTGTCACCATCTTGCTCCCACAGATATTTCGAGAGAAATATTTGACGAAAATAGCGTGGGTAGATATTTTCACCAGTTGCATTCAAAAGCTAACATAATTTGTATTTTACTCTAAATTTAAATGAAGATTGGCATCATTTACCATTTAAACCCGTGATGAAATTTAAAACGCATTGGTATTTCAAGGGGGAAGGGAGGATAACACGTGTGCCATTGCTTCCCCTTTAATCACGTTCCCAGCACGTGACAACGATCACGTTCATCCGCGCTGCACACGCGCACCAACCCGCGCGCCATTTAATGACCGCGCGTTATTTGCAAACCCGAACCCCCTATTATCAGATACCCGTGTCCAACCCTTCTCGGAGGTTTGTTAAAAGATCTACTCGACCGACTCTGGTAAATCGCGAAGAAAGGTGCACCAAATGTTGTCGCAATAATGCATATACATATCGTGGGAATATCCTGCATCCTATTTTCCCTGAAATACCAATGCAAATAGCCACCCGCGCTATTTCCACTGCAAAATTTTCTCGTTCGTCCGTACTTACTTTACTTTACTTTACTTTTTTTTTGTTTTATTTTTTGTTTTTTTGTTTTGTTTTGTTTTGCCTAGGTCCATGACGGACGGTTTTCCAAAAACGCCCAACGACACGCGCGTATGGGCCGCCACGACGACGCGGTACCGACAGGACGTCGGATTCGACGGCGAAACACCCGGCTATCGCGGCCGATGCGTGGCTACCAGCTCGGAATTCGACTATTTCGAGGAACTCTTCGGCGAGGCGGCCCGCTTCACCGTGACGGCGACGAACCGGGCCATTCGGAGAGAGGCGAAGCAGGAGAAAGAAGTGGGAAGAACGCGAGTACAGGTGTTGGGAAAAGTTGACGCACACGCTGCACACGTCGTTCACGGGGGTTCTCAGACGCGCTTTTGGTTGATTGTTCGTATAATATACATGTTTTTCGTTTTAGACGCGTTCGATGCAACGACCACGAGGTCCGAGAACTAGACAAAGAACGTTGGTCGCCGTGGCTTGCGGTAGTGGCGCTGGAGCACCCGGACCACAACGCAGTGTTTTGAGAGTGTGTATCACCGCGGCCGACAGAAGGGCAGCCGAGCTGGCCGCCGGGCAACAGCCCCGACTTCCGTCTCGATCGCAACACCCGCCACAACCGAGAGGGACAGCGACAAGGGCGCGCGCGCGGGTCCGCCCTCTAACGCTCGATGAGTTTTATGTATATCTAGGGATCCACGTCTTGGCCGGCTACAACAAACAACCCGAATTGCGACACTACTGGTCGAGCAGCAACGTCGGCGATCTCGGTGCACCGGCCGTTGGGCGAGCCATGACACACAAGAGGTTTCAGGAGATTTCGCGGTACCTTCATTACGGCACGCAACCGTCCTACCAACGGTTGCACGTTACCGGCTCTGCACGCGGCCCCGATGGCGGCAGCACAACGGCGGAAAGGGTGTCATTTTTGAAAGAACGCGAACAGGACGACCGCGCGATGAAAGTTCGCTTGTTCGCCGACCTGGTCAACAAACGCTTCCGCGCATGTCGGCAACCAAGGACGACGCTCTGCATTGACGAGTCGATGATCGCCTTCCGAGGTCGATCAAAGATAAAAGTGCGTACATTTATTTATTTATTCATCCAGTTGTCTACATTTGTTCATTCGTTCGGCAAATTTCTTCCAGGTCTTCCAACCGGCCAA